>NDXB01021959.1:3529-32645 GCA_002631895.1 Agapornis roseicollis | reverse complement strand
GGGGGAGGAGGGGGGGGGGGGGAGAAAGTGATGTGTTATATTTGTTTTCCTATGAGAGTTGTGTTGAACTTGGTAATTGAAAGTTAACTCCTGTTACAAACTTTACTTGCATTCATCTTGATATAGGGTGATTAACATAAGAATTATTTTATCATGCTGTGCATTGGTATGGTTTACGGAGATTCTCTGAAATGTTTTGTTTAAGTATGCTTGAACCTAGCCAATAAATTTTTCATAAAAATTAGCCTAAATCCTGATATTTGATGGACAGTTTGTGTGAGATACCATATATGGCTCAGTAAGGCACAATGGAGAAATAGCAGCTCTGTGTTCTTTTGTGCTCAGGTGGTGATGGTAGCACCTTTCTTCCTCTTCAGTTTGTTGCAAATTGATCCCAGAGCAGTTTTTGTTTAAAATAGTCAGAAAAATATTTCCAGTGGGATTTGCTGTATAAGCAGGTTAGCTTCAACTATACCTGGATTTTCTTGTTCTCCCCTCTGATATGCAGGGATTTGCAGAATACTTTGATCCTGTAGGTATTTCTCTGGGATGGGAAAAAAATATCATCTTGTTCTCGTTGCTCTCTCTTGAAGTTGTTGGGAGTTCTCAGCACCTTCCTGCTGTGCCAGAGGCTTTTTACTGAAGTGCAAGCCAGAACAGATCTGTTAAGTGTAAGGTTGCTCTCCGCTCCTCTGCCAGCCCTCCTCCCTGTGCTAGGGCATGATAAATGTTAGCAAGTGCATCAAAGTTCTCAGCTCCATGAGGCTCCTGGTTTTTATTTGGGAACTTGCTGCCTCTAAGAAAAGATTAAGCTAACTGATGTACTTGGACTCCTTAGTGTTTGAGTAGCGACTAGTGGCCTCCAGGATGGTGAATGAAAATCAAAGTATCTGAGCTGGTGACTTATTTTGCTTAAGAGATGTGTTGAGGCTGGATTCAGTTGCTAAAGGCTGCTTTAGAGTTTGATGTCTGAGAGGAAGCTGTATCACTCTGCTCTCCTGGAATGAGTCGCCTTGTAACCGGGTGAGCCATGCCCAGAATAGTGAATGCTTGAGTCATTCCTCAGTTGGGTACTGGCTGTTGTACCATAGATAGTACCTGTCCAGAGCACCAGTTTTGTAATTCAGAGGCTGAATTTCTTAGGTGTTTTTTTTTTACAAGAGACGGTGGGAGCCAGGATATTTCTCCATGTGAAAGTAGTATGGTTACATGCCACTTCTTGGAACAGGGTATGTAAGGATATTAAATGTCTGATACAGGAAAAGACAAACCTCCCACACTTCCAAAAGCACTCTTGATGAATGACTCAGAAGCTGCTAGTATAATGACACTGTTCTTCCATGACAGGGCACAGTGGGAGATGGTGTTAGCACTGGCTTTCCCTATATTCTCGTTACCATGACCGTCTCCTTCAGACACCTGGGCTGTTAAGGATGCTTGAGAAAAAGCTGTCAAGCTCTAACTGCTTTGTCTCACACTCAAGCTGTGCCATTGAGTGACTTTATCCTGATCTATATGAGGGTTATACCTCATTCTGCATTAAATAATATTTCTGGTGATGTCTGCACAGAGGTGTCAGCAAAGCAAGAGCACTCACACTTAGATGTTTCTTCTAGTCCTTCACAAGACTACAGTGGCCTGACGGAGGACAAAGTCAGTATTCCAGTACCATAGGTTTGCATCCTTACATTCTGCAGTAGAAAAGTTTTTATGCTCTTAAAAAATTGAAGATAGAAACCAGTGAAAATACATGTATTTAAAGGTTCATTGATATTGAACAATAATTGAAAATGTCTTTGAATAACTATGCAAATGGCATTGTTAGAGCATGATTCAAAGTCTGAAATACTGACTTTCAGCTTGGAATTGGAGACCAGAAAACTTCCAATTCCTGTACTAGCTTTACAGGTTGCAAGAAATGGCTGATAATTGCTTTAGATTTAGATTGTTTGTACATGAAATGTAGTGTGGTACTGAAAATTAGTAACTAAGCAATTCTATGCATAGACTCAATACTCTCAGTTCCACCTATGGACAGTGTATCTTATTAAAACTTCATTCATAATGCTTTCCAGGATGCTGGTCTCTGCTTAGAAGTAAAACATTGCTGTGAGTGTCTGCAAATGCTCACTCAGAAGAGTTCCAGCCTGCAGATGCTGGGTGCTCTCACCCTGATTTTAGCTAAGCATATGAGTTATGCTTGACCATAGGAAATCATGGATTGCACCAGTGGCTTTAAATAGGAAGTGTTAATATTTGTATGCTCAACTGGAAATACACCTAAGAAATACTTGGCAAGTATTTTACAAGCTAAGGTAGTCTGGAAATAGGTATTTGTGTCTGTCCAGGATATTCTTATTCCATCCCTCAAAACTTCTGCAGATGAAGAAGCAGCCTCATGTCTGTCTGTGTACAGTGTTTACAGAAACTCAGGAGAAAATATCCCTCTTAAGTGCTAGCTGGTGTAGCTGTAAGAGCCAGGTGACTGCTGAGGGGCTTAGACTAGGTTTATATATGAGCCTGTACAAAACTAAGTCAGGACACTAGAAAAGGTAAAGCACACTGCTAAATGCACAGTGCATTTTAAAGAATGTCTCATCCAGCCTCTACAGGGTGACAAGCATCAGTGCTGCTAATTGTCCATGACAATGTGCTATTTGTTTCTTTAATGAACTTAAATAGTACTGTGGTATGTCACAGTATGTGCCCACACACATGACTGCTTTGTATCTACTACCCAAAAAAATAACAATTCTCCTTCTTCCACATGTTGGAAAGATTTCCGATGTACTTGCCAAAGTTTTGTCTTGGGATATGTGTAATGGTTTGCTCTGTAGTGGTTTGTTTGGCTACTTTAACCCAAGTGGGCTCTGTGCAAGTCTAAACCTGGCTTTTGCCACCCCCATCAGGTGCCTTCTGGCCCAATTGCACTAGCATAGCATTACAGGAGACTTGTCTCCTGTGCTTAGAGGTGATGCATCCAGCCCTCCAAAGTGAGGTATTTTGCAGTTGTTGTAGGTGAAAATAAGTTGAAAATCTGAAGGCATAAATCCAAGCAGAAGTTTGTGGGGTAATGATGAGAAGTATATCTTTATACCTCTCTGAGCGCTTCTGGGCTTGTGCAGTGCATCGTAACTCAGTCTTAGCTTTCAATCCTTCAGTCTCCAGGGTTGCACTTTTCAGTCCCTATTGCCTTTCCTCTGGTGAGGCAGGGGAGAGCTCCCTGCTTGCGTAATTAACCCAACATATGTTTCCTAATAGTTAGTAACTCCTCAGGAAAGAAATACCAAATTCACTCTGCAGCCCAGGTCATGAGTGACAATCAGCTAGGAGGAGCAAAAGGGAGTTGGAGGCAAACTTATGGCAATAACTCAATGTGAGAGACAACAGGCAGGGAAGTGTATATTTTTCAGCTTGGTGTAATAAGATCTTGTAATGAAAACACGGGTTTGTTTTTCTTAAGACATGAAATGTGTTTGAAAACACAATCATGAATCTGGATGTGGCAGTGAGTCACTCCTGGGCCCTCTGATGGGGAGAGCAGTTTCTTTACACCTCAGCAGTGCTAAATGGCAGTCTTAGTGTGAGAATCGGGTCTAAACATTTTTAGTATGTGCAACTCCATTAACTTGGCAATGCATCAAGCGCCTACCTAAGAAAAGCCTCTTCAGGCTGCTTCTGACAGTACTATATAGTGCTGGCTCCCTCAAGCCTCCATGATCTTGCAGTAAGAGGCAGTGCAAAAAGATGGTTTTCATAGCTTTTTCCAACCCACCTGTTATAAAATACTATTGTCTTTATATGTTGCTATGTGCTGATATACATGTATGCCACTTATGTGCATATGTGTGTTTATATGCAAGTGATACTAGGGCTTTGCTCATTTGAGAGATCTTTCAGTAGCAAAACCCATTACCAAGTTACTTTACAAAATAGGCTTGTTTCCTTTCCTTTGCTGATCACTGTCCTTGTTTTAGTATACTTGAAAACCTGCAACTACAAGTTTATTCTCCTTAAATGCTTATCTAGCACTGTGTCTTTTATTAATTGTTTGAATAACACCCATGAGTACTAGATAAAGCCAGGCCCCACTGGGACAAGTATTGTGCAAATACACTGTAAAACTCCCTGCTTTGAAGAGTTTCAATACAAGCTGTATTTCTTTGATTAACAATACATGATGGGCTGCTGTGCTAATCTTGGTCCCCTCTGAAGCTGTCTGGCTTCTAATTTATTCTCTATTTGATCCTGTAAATTACAGAATGGAGTCCTAGATCAACAAGATGGCTGAGGTGGGGGGAAGGAGAAAAGTGCAGTGGAAATAAGAGCAACAAAAAGGTATTTTCTGTAACTGATCAATGATGAAGTGAGTAGAGATACAACAGGTCCAGAGCCATGAATGATATATCAATTTAAATAGGGGTAGGATGTTTCCTTTTCTAGCACAAGAGGTACACGGTATCATGGTGACCTAGTGTCTAGTATGTGTGCAGGAGGAGATAAAGGGAGCAATCTATCACACAACATGTAGTTAAGCTGTTCATGTATTTGCCACAGGATACTGAACATGCTGAAAGCTTATATGGGCTCAAAGTGTGACTGGATAAATTAATGGAATAAGAAATCATTATAGGCTGCTGAACAGAGCTGTTGCCTCTGGCACAGGACAAATTGAAACAACTTTCTGGTAGGCCAGGAAGTACAAATTTTGCCCTCTGGCTTTAACCCCTTATGTTTGCAGATATCCATGTCTGATCTCTGCCTGTCAAGGGACAGTAATCCTTGTTGTGATGTAGTACATCTTGGTCTTCTTGTCCTGTGCTTTTTCATTTGGCATCACCTTCATGGGGGAGTCTGGTATGATGACTTATTATTAATCATTAGACTTTGTTATTCTTAAATTTGCCAAAATTTTCTTGCCTTTTGGACATATACTGGCCTTTATTACCCTTTCCCCAACACCATGTTTGGTCATTTATAAATGAGTCATTGCTCTTTCTTGGTTAGCTTGTCATGGCCAAACTCTTGAACAGTATAATAGGCATGCCCTACTCTGACAACCAGTTGGATCTGCTCCCTCAACTATTACCAAAGGCTCTTCAACTATTACCAATGTTGCTCTTCATAATGTCTGCTGACACCGAGAGCTGCTGTTTCTCTTACATTGAAGCCCAAGTAACTTCAAGGGTCTAGGAAGCTCTATTACAAGGGTGGAGTTAAATAAATGAAGTGGAGAAAAAGATAAAATCAGATATAGAAATAAATTCCAGTTACGCGAATACCTTTGGTAGTGAATGGCTTATAGTGATAGATGCATTCGGAGCATAAGAGGTCAGTTCAGAAAGAAAAATGTGAAGGGGTGGTTCCAAAATCAGTAGCATGTGGAGGGGGAACAAGACCTAGAGAACCTATGGAAAGCTCTTCCTTCTGGAGGAGCATTGACAGACTGACACACCAGATGCTCTGAAGTGGTTGCAGTTAAACTTGAGTTCTGTTGTTGGTTAACTGTTGTGAGGATTCAGGCACCAGCATGTGTCATGGAGGTCAATACATACTTGGAGAACCTTGATTTTTCGAAGGCTTGGTTGCCTAAATATGGAGTTTGGATGTAAATGTTTCTGAAACATTCTGCCTATGATAATTTAGGCCCTAATCATGGGGAGTGCCAGAGCACTGGAACAGGTTGTGGAGTCCCCCTCTCTAGATATATTCAAAATTCACCTGAATACATTCCTCTGTAACCTGCTCTAGGTGGTCCTGCTTTGGCATAGGGGGGTTAGACTAGATGATCTCTAGAGATCCCTTCCAACTGTGATGATTCTGTGATTGTGATCTTCATGCAAGGCACAGTGGTAGAGGGTTGCATAGAAATTGGATAATATCCTAGTGAAAGCTGTAGGATTCTAAGTAATAGAAATAATTTGATGATAAATATCTGTACAGTACACTTAAGATATTCAGTATGCAGAATATACTTCTCTTCTTTGAGGCCCAATGGACAACTGAGCAACAGTACCTGGAGAGACAGTATAATCATCACAGCTGTCAGTAAAGCCTACATTAATGTGTCTTGAAAGAGTGATTAATGAGTTTTGACAATATCATTGCATTTCATATTTAATCAGATTATGCATCTGTTAGGAATGGTGCACTCCTAACATCTGCAGTCAGAGCCCATGATCTGCATCCAGATCATCAGTTTGGCAGCAGTGTGCAGCATGGTCTATGGCAGGCCTTTGGCAAGCTAAAGCTATGGGCTGTCTATTGTGTTTTTAAAATCAGGTGTTTACTCGCATGTCTCCTACATGTTCGTATGTATGCTCATAGTTCCCTTTCTTGGTGAAAATCCTGCTATGGCAAAACTTACAGTCTGAAGACAAGCTAATTTGAGTATTTTACTGAAGGGAAAGGCTGGTGAAAACTAGTGTTAGTACACATACCCCAGTGTATGTGTGCCTAATGCTTGGTTCCCAGCTCTGTTAGGTCCTTCTTGTGTGATTTCTGTCAAGTTGGCTGCAGACTGGTCTTAAGGGCTTTCCCTATTTTTTTTCTGTAGCTTGTGTTCACCTCTGATTTTGTTGGTAGTGCTTTCCTATGTTGTGTGTCTATGGGATGGAGGCAGCATCATGTACTACAGTAGTGGAGGCTTAGCTGTACAATAGAAATATAAAGGCTTACAATTTAAAGATTATTCCATATGTATTTGGGCAGCTGTTAAAATACACGGGAGACTCTGCCTGGAGATACTTGGAAAAAGATTGATATACGTCAGCTAATGCCTGTCCTACCACATCTTTTAGGCTCTTCTGGTTTTGAATTTTCTGAAAATAAACTGCGTAAGTAATGTTTATGTTCTATTTTTCTTTTGATTTGCTCAGCTATCAAAACACTTCTCAGTTGAGGAACCTGACCATAGTGTTACAAATATACATGAACCAAGAACTAAAAAAATCCATTTAGTTTCTTTTTTCATTTCTTGGTGCATAGAGCATGGGGGACCTCCCTAAATGCTGCTGAGGATTTATTACTAGGTGCTTCTGCTCTGCTGTGCAGTGGCTGTGTATGAGGTAGTCATTGCTGGCCTGGAGCAGGCAGGGGAATGCAGCAAAGCTGAACATGGAATGCATGGCACAGAGCACACAACATTTCTGGTTTTCCTAGGCACCTGAGAGGGAGCACTCACTGAGCCAGCTGCCCTGATAGCAGGTTAGGAGATGTAACAGAGAGAAGCTGTGATCTCAAGTGAAATAAATTACTGGTAGCATCAGTGAGGAGCAATTATGGTTCTGAACAGCCCCATTCTCTCATCTTTGCAGATCTGTCTCAGGGTTTAAAAGCAGTGCACTCCACGGTCAGTGTGAGCAGAAGCTATGTGTGAACCTTTATTGTCAGACAGGCACTGTCTTCCTAGGATTTGTCTGACTGTCACCATTGTAATATGAGTGTTACTCCTCTGCTACCCTACAGAGTTCCCCTGGATTATGTGGTAGCAGGGCTTGCAAGTGAGCTGTAGCTTTCATGGGGAAAGATGATTTCTAGTTTCACCTCACTCATTTATTCTTCCTGTCAGTGACTTCATGATGTGCAGAGTTTTAAGCCATCTCACACTTCCTTTGGAAGATGAGGCCCCCGCTTTGACAGACTGAGAAGAATTAATTTTCCATTTAAATACCAGCTGTCACCCCAGACTGGTTGCATGGCCATCTACGTCTGCAGGGCAATTTTCTTTTCAGAAAAACAAGTCATCTGATTTGCTCTGTGAATCTTTAAAACTGAGGATTTTTCTTTTTAATAAACAATAAGTAGTTAAAAAACACTCCAGCCAACAAAACCAGAATAACAGCCTGTAATTCGCTTGTTGTGACTCTCATGAAAGCTGTATGTTACTGGACAGGCTTGTGTCATCTGTTGGTGAATATTTGCCTCCAGAAGTGTCAAAATGTGTCCAAATGTCCATGAACAGATGCAGGGAGCTGCTTTGAGAAATAATTACACACTGTTACAAAAAGATACTGGTGATTCACAATTTGGTTTGATAAATCATCAGTCTCTGTTAGGGGAAAAGGATGAGAATCTCTTGTTCAAGAATATCATCTCCAGAATAGTATTAAGGCTTCACTCCACACTCCATTCATTCATTGTATGCCTTTTCTACGGTAAGGTTGGAGCCCTGTTGTGGGAGATCCTGTTTTCATCCAATGTGGAGAAGCTGCCTGTTCAGATAATCTATTAGTCAAAACTAGAGGAAGACAAAGCAAAGGCATTGCTGAAGGAAGAAGCAGGGTAAGACACATGGTTGAGAGAAACCATCCCTCTTCTTGAAGACATGGGAATACCCATTTATATTCTGCCCTGAGCAAGGAGCGATGTAAACACCAATGTAAGCACTAACAGAAATAGTTCCTTAACTCTGACAGTTTCTCTTGTAGGATGGTGTGGTGGTGGTGTAAGTTCTGGGGGAGCTGGACTGTTTCTATCTTGTTAGAGTATGTTGCCTTGGGTATAATTAATAAGATGGGGGAACTCTTGGAGAACAAAGTTCAGCTGCAATTCAATCTGAGTGTGGCACTCTTCTAAACAGATAGGAAAGACTCTAGTGGCCTCGTGAACACTGCTGGCTAGGAAATTATTCCTCTTCCTTGGTATTTCATTTGCCAACAGGGAAACTTTGTGTGAGCTACCCTGAATTTTGACTGTTGAGTTCTGGGACTTAGGGTGGGTGCAGTGCCTGGAAGGCTTTCAGTATGTCCCTTACATGCTGTTAGAGGAGAACTGCAGCTGGATTTCTTGAGCACCACGTTTCACTGCTGAAGATTTTTCAAGTGTTCCCAACTTTTTTAAAAGGTGGGGAAAAGCATAACAGCAAAGGCTTGCCGAATTTAAAAGCCTCAGAGCTGCTATAAAAACTGATGCAGGGCTCCATTAGTTCTGCTTCATTTGTTAACCTCTGGACTGAGTTTGCCGTAAGGCACCATGAAAAGCGAAAGTCTTGTGCCTTGACACAGACACCTTTCTGCTTGCTTGCTCTGCAGTCACCCAACACCTCAGGGAATAAATTGGCTCCAGATTTTCCAAGCCTCTAGAAATGGAGGTTTCCAGATCAGTAGTTAGACCATCAAATTGAGACTTGGTGGTCAGATACTTGACAAACTTAGTGGGGTTTGAATATGTGCCTATTTGAGCTAGATGCTACAAATGCATATTTATGCCCATTCTGAAATGAGTATTTGTCATGCACTCAGGCAATGTTATACTGAATACAGCTGAGAACAGTTTTAAGCTGTGATCTCCGCTGTTGTGTAGTGAGCTGTATGTTTTGAAACGTCTTGCCTGTGTATTCCCTGTTAGCCTGCCTCCCTCAGGATTCAGTCTAACATTACGAACAGCTTTAAATACTGCAAGATAAAAGCTATCTGAAGAGTAACAGCTTGCCTGACAAATGTATTGATACGCTGCTTAAATCCAGTCATCAAGCTCAAATCTAACTTTACTTCAAAATAGCTCAAGTCTAAGATGTTGGGTTAGCAATGTAGAGTCTTGGCATGGAGATGAGTGTAATAATATCCCATATGCTTATAAATAGCTATAGGTTCCCTCTGCCATTGGGAAGCAAGTATTGTTATATCCCAGTGGAGCAAACCACTGCTTCTATTCCTGCAGCAACCTGCAGTGCTGCTACAGTGTACCCTAAAGAAATTTAACTTATTTTTCCTCTTTTTAAATCCCTATAAGGCTAGATTCACGGACCTGAGAGCCCTATATAAAGTCAGAATTTTTAAAAATGGACCAGTGAAAGTATTAGAAATAACTCTGCATTGAAACCAAATGTTTGTTCTACTGTGGAGCAATATGGTATCAAAGCTTTATCAGCACTGGGTTATTGACCTGAATTATCAGTAGCTCTGTGCAGCTGATTATTCAAGGAAATTAAATTACCTGTAGGTATTTAATTTCACTGGTATTTAGAACTGACTCACTCAAGCTGTTCAGAAAATCACATCCAAAATCTGAGGTGTGATTCTGCTCCACAGTATCTCCTGTCTGCAGAGAATTCTGTATCCTTTGTGAGTGATTATACTTAGTGAAGTAGAGCTGCAATTTGAAGTTTGTGCTTCTTATATACAGCCAAACGTATTAAATTCACTTTCCATACTTCTGATCTATTTTATGGGTTTTCCAGTTTGTCATTGTAGCAGCCACACTTGAAACTAATTCTGATATTGAGCAATTAAGATGCCTGAGCTACCCTGTGGTCCTGCAAAATCCACCATCTACTTTTCTACTTAAAGATAAGTTTTAGAAAAGCAATGGTATTAAGAATATACAATTCCCAAGTTTGCTGCACTTTGGTATCTTCTGAATTGATTTATCTTCCCTAAGCACTATATATATATATATATATATGTAAGTGTATGTATAAATATAAAAAACAATATCTGGCAGTTGCAAGGAGTACAAGGCTCTTGTGAAAACCGATGAGCATACCAATGTGCATTATAAAAGCTGAAATTCATAATAGCTACAGGAGTGCAGAGTTATTTTCTTTTTTCAAGGAATTTTTCCATAAAGTGAGACTTGTTTCCTTTTATTATGCAGCTACATTACTTACCATGCTGGAAAACTTTGAAGAAAAAGTACAGAATAGATTTGACCTTAGAAAGGAACACAATAAATTAGAATTGCCTTGAAGAATTCAAATTAGATTTGCAAACTGTTAGTTTGATTGAGCCAAGATGATCTTGTAGAGAATGGAGAAGATGACAGTAGCAAGCTAGACATTTGGCCATTAAATCCTACAGAAGGCCTTTTCTACTTTCTCCTGTTTTTCCCCCCTGGCTTTCTGTACTCAGTAGTAAACACTGGTAAGTGACATATTTACACTGCTTAAACTAGGAGAGGAATTTTTATGTTTTGAAGGTATTTTCTCTTGGGGTTTTGTCTTTGCTCACTGAAACTCTTCAAGATGCTGAACTGGGGATCTGTGAAGTTTGTTTGCCAAAGGCTGCAGAATCTGATGGTCTTTCTGACAAACTGGTAAGGGAGGAAAAAGGAGGCAGCTAACTTGTAAGGGATAACAAGGAAGGATTCAGAGAAGTCTGGAATACTCATTGTGAGTATCTGGCATGAGACGTCAGGGACAAGAACATGTCTGACATCAGGCAGTGTTGTGGGGTGAACATATCCTGTGAAAAGGCATCCTCCTGGGGCTAGCTCCCATGCGAGTCCTTCACAGATCGACAAGCAAAACTGGGTGAGCTGGGTTCTCCCAGTCCAATTTTTTACCTAGGATCAGTGAAAAAAGACTGCAGTCCACAAGAACAAACAGCAAATGCAATCTGTTGCTTAAACTCCCAGTTTTTCTCACAAGGGCTTGAATTTGTCTTCTGATTCTGACTTCTTGATTTACTTTTAATCCCCAGGCATTTAGCAAAATGGAACCATTGGAATGGTGTGAAAGGAAGGGATGGGAATGAAAGAGGAGAGGTGCTAACAGGTCTGAAAGTGAATAAGTTAACACAAAGAGCTGCAACTGCATCAGTTCCTTCTTCAGGAGGAATTCTCTGTCTAATTCAACTTGGTATTTTGAGCACTTGTTTGGCAGCCGAAAACTGCCTGAACAATAAGAAGTTCCCTGGTAACTTCTTATTTTGGAGAAGTTGAAGTGTAGTGAAAAGGGAATCTTCACAAAAAAAAATCAGTTGGGCAAAGTGGTTTGGCTTCTTATAACTGGCTCATTTTCAAGATGAGTCCTTAATTCCCCGTTGCTTTAGGAGGGGTGGATTAGAGCACGAGCACCTAATTAAGTCAGGACACTGGTGCTGCCCTGGGAACAGTAGTCTTTGCTCTTTTAAGATTTTCACAGTGGTCCTATGGGAAGTCTCATGAGGGCTACAAATGCCTGTGTGATATCCTAAGAGGAGGCAGGGTTTGCCCCAATGTTTCATTGCATAGACCCCCATCCCCTTCATTTTTGTGTGTATCTTTGTCACTAGGTTAAGGCCAGGGCCACCTACTTGCATGCTTTAAGTGTCTGCCCTGTTTAATGTGTCCAGCATCCCCTGCCAAGCTTCTTGAGGCTCAGCTCTAGCTGGGTCTCCCTGCCAGGGCTTTTGCAGCTGGAAACTTAGCCTGAATTGAAGTTGTCAATTTTAAGTGTGCTCTATTTTCAGCAATTGCTCAACACCGGTGTCTACTTCTCACTCAAAACCTGGTTAGATTCTTGGTGTCATCTTGACCATCAGCTAAATGTAAAGTGAGTGCTTGGGGAAAGTCATCACTTGACCTGTATCCATGGAAACTGTATGGTCCCTCTTTTGACATGCAGTTTGGCTCTTGAGCTGGGGTAGAGATTTTTCTGCAAAATTCAATGAGTTTACAGTATGCTTTTAAGCTGTGGAGGAGCAAGTGTACACCTTTACACTTCCAGGGTATCAGTAAACCGAAATGCAAAGGATTGTCACAGCTGTAAGCACGTAAGTGGGGTGTGTTATGTCTTTTTCTGATAGTCAGCTCACAGCAGTTCTGGGGTTGCCATCTGGTCTAGCATCTAATTTGTTTCAGGCAACTTCTTACACAAAGAAGGACTAAAATATGTGTTAACATGTGTTCAGTATGTGACCAGGTTATTTCCTACTTCCTGAGTTTGTGGAGGAGGGAAAAAAAGAAATCTCTGCTCTTGAGTGCTCTGCATGTATTGCATTGAATCAAAGGCAAATGTAGATGCACACAAAGATGAATTTAAAAAGAAAATGTCAGACAGTTTATTCTAAATGACCGAAGGCAAATTCTTAGATTATCTGTTGCAAAGTAATGAAGTCTGATAATTGTATTGAATGCAATAGCTGCATGTGACTTCAGGAGTGTCAACTTTGGAATGGATCAAATTCACATCCCAGCTAAATCTTTGCTTTCTGCAGTGGTAGTTACCTGCAAGCAAGTTGTGTATAAAGCTTCCTCCCATGTTTAAACAATTGTTGATTTAACTCCTAAAGTAACTTCATTTACCTATTTTTTTGTCTTACCACCATTAAGTGTTCTGTATATAGAGAAAAATGCTGCAATTGTGAATGCCCCTACAGTATCTTCCACTGTCATCTTATTGTAGAACTCTGCAGTGTAGTAATGGGAAAAGTGTTTTATCAGTTCTGCATCTAGCATTTTTCATTTTCACATGGACCCCAGTCTTATTCAGAATATGAACAGTAAATCTTGGAAGAACTGGTTATCATTTATGTAGCTGTAGTAAAGATGTCACATTTTTATATAGCTTAAATTCTCACAACAAACAACATTTTGCTATCTTTGGGTTTTTTTACATTTCTATTTATCAGATCTTTGGAGTTTTATTGTTGGGGTTTTGTATGAATACTTAAGAATTGCATTTTTATGTTTAAAAACTATGCAATACAACCAGTATCTTTGAAACTGCACTCAGTTCAGACTTCAACATCCAAAGATAATCTTCTGTTTAAGAAGCCACATGCTGTGTTAGCTGCTTCATATTGGCCTTGCTATTTTTTTTTACTCAGTATGGAAAGGGCATATGGTTCTATCTTAGCACCAGTCATTGAAACTGGTATTATATTGTTCATTATTCAGACCACCAAAACCTTCTACAAAATTGCTATAAACTGAAGAGGCTAAAAAAGCATGGGTATGTCTTTAAGCACTTCACTATCTTTTTCTGGGACATAAAGAAAAACTGAATGCTATAGGTGGTAATGATCCATAATCCAGGGTTGTAATTAAGTTATGGGAGTTGAGGTGCAGTTGCAAAGAGCTCTGAACTTTATATTTACTAGGTGGCTCATATAATGGTAGTAGCAAACTGTTAAAAGCTCCAGTGTAGATCCAATGCCATGAAGCACTTAAAGCAACAGTGCTCATCAGCATCACTGCTGTGTATCAGCAAACCAGTGGCAGTGTGTTGGTATTTCCTCTGCTTTCTTGGTGTTCACCTGTTCAGCAAAATCTGCTTCTGAGGTGTCTGGAAGCCAAGAATACTGTTTGGAAGCTGCATTGCTGATATGGGTCATACAGGCTGTGTTAGTTGTAATTTCCATGCTTCCTGTATTTGAGTGTGAAGTGTCTTTACCAGAAGAGTTTAATTAGCATTGAGCTTTCACTAAATTAATCCTTAGTTTTGATTTAGTGAATACTGAATTAGCTAGAAGAAAAGTCAATCATTTTATCTACTTGGCAGATGGATAAGCAACCAAAACTGGCCGCTTTTGTGCAATAAGATATCATACTAATGGAAATGCTATGCTGTACTAAGGAACTATACAAAGGAAGAGGGCAGCAGTTTCCAAGACTTCCAGGCAACGTTGTCCATCCTTGAGTCCTATCTTCAGACACAAATTTGTACGTATGTAGGCAAGTAATTTTTCTTGTAACAACTGACAATTGGTTAATAGATGTGTTTAGAAGGATGGATGGAAAAAAAATGTCAAGACTAAACAGCATCCCTCAGAAAGAGTTCTTTGGGGCTTAGTGTGGAGGGCTAAACTGGAAACCCATAATGAGACTGCTGGTTTGCATTCAACAATGGTGGTCAACATGATAAAAAGGTTGCATAGTATCTGCTTTTCCAGAGCCTGACAAAACCCTACATCCTAATGTAACCAAATTAGGGAGATTGAAAGTGGCTTACAGATGGGAGAGAAATACTCAGTTTTCTCCACAAGGAGCAGGAGGTACATGGGGTAGAGAGCCCTGGGTTCCTGAAAGGCCTGACCCAAAAATTGCCCGAGTTCTGTGAATATGGAGGTATGCTTAAGGGTAGACTTGTCTTAACTATAACTGTATGTTTCTATTGCTAAACCAAAGCACTGAGCAGTTGTTGGAAGCTTGAAAGTCAGTTCTGTGGGGTGTTGGCTGTGTGACCGCAGGAGGCTGAGGAGTGATGAGCAAGGTGCTGACTCTAGGAGAGCTGACTTCTAGGAAAGGCCACCTTTTAGCCACTCAGCTTCTGGTATCAGCCACAAGTCATAGGAAAAAGGACCTTACTTTCAAAAGAAGCACTGGAAAGAACACTCCTTTAGAAAGGTCTTGGAAAAGATCCTGGTTCCCAGGTTTTGCTTAGTCTCTGAGGACTTGAAAACCAGCTGGGTATGCCATGCTAACATGCAGAGTAGAGATATTTTAGGGTAGTGCTGAAAGAAGACAGGTCTCACAGAGGCCCCTCTATAAAAATATTTCTGACACCTTACATCTTTCACTGAGAAGAATTGCAGCAAGTCCAGCCAGCCCTGTCCAGGACACAACACACATAGCACACTGGTAGAACAAATGCACAGCTCTTTCAGGTGCCTTCATTTTAGTAATGAGTTAATATTTCTTCTTGGTAGCACATGTGAGACGCAGCTAATAGTTAATCTGCTGAGGGCCTTGCAGGTGCAATAACAATCATACCCTTCCTATCTGAAGACAAAATGCCTAACTGTGCTTGGAGCACTTGAAATACCAGCACTGAAAGGGGAGTGCTGATTACAGCCTCCCATGAAAAATTAAGCCTACAGATAATGTGCTGTTTGCAACTTGCCAAGTACATTGCTCATGAGCAGCACAGGAGAATCAATTCCCTAGTTAGTACAAATTAGTATACATCCTTTTCTGAATGCTGAGGAATATTAGATTATGTGAGGTTTTGTGCACAAGGCCTTTTGATCATGGAAATGATTTGTATGTCTTGTCAGAAAAAGTCTTTTCAGTTGCTAAGACACATTTTGCAAAGTATAAGGCTCTAAATGTGCAGACAGAATGAAGTCAGTAGCATATCTGAAGCCAGGCTGATAATATTTTGCTATTACACTTGTAAATTAGTGTACTTCCACAGAGGAATCTGCCTCTGTAATCTAAAGGATAGGCAGTCAGATTTTTAAGTGCTTCTAAACTTATTCTGTGTATTCCTTCAATGTCATTCACATTGAGCTGAGGTTCAAAGGATCATATTGTAAGATCTTTTAGTGGCTTGAATAACAATTCAATCCTTTTTAATGTGTCCATTATAAAATGTTAGAATGGAATGAGTGTAATTGGCATTTAAAAACATCAGTGCTTATCATGCTGTCTTGAGACTGCAACTATGACCAAATCTGGTATTTATTATGTACTTACTAGCGAAAGAATTTTAAAATTGGCTTAAACCTGTTCTTCCTGAAGTGGTAAAACTATACTTTAGCCAAATAGAAGGAAGATTAGATAAATGCTGACTACTTATGAAGTCCAATCCATTAACTTTCGACAACAAAGTAGAAGTTTTCCATATGTTCTGCTTGTAAGACAAGATGACTGTAAACTAATTAAAAGTGCTGTTAAAATATTTACTATCTGAACTTTCAAACATAAAAATATTAATTCTACTATTCTGGGTAGCTATAAAGAACTTCCCTTCATGCCTGAATATCTTATTACTTGTGTAAGGAACTTAAGGAGTTAAGTATTAAAGGGTCCTGTGTTTTTATACTAAATCTTCAGTAAGTGCAAAGCAGCCCCTATTGATTGATACAAATCTTTCATGTCCTTCCCCTTGTCTGTTATGAGCATATATTGGCTCTCAGTCCCTGGCTATGACTTGTGCTCTAGAGCTGATACTTGTGAGCTGGTCTCACAAGAACTGACAAAAGGAGGAGCTCCACCATCTTTGTGCATATCTCACCCTGAGCAGCTGAATATGTGTCAGAAGGATTATCAACTGGACTGTCAGTCTCCAAGCTGTTGGGCTGCAGACCATAGTAAAAATAACCACACAAGCTGAACAACTTGAAGGGTCTGGTGAACTTGAGACTCTTCTAAAATACATAATATTGGAATAGAATTTATTTTCCCAACTTCTAATGCATATGGTATTTGTTGAAATTGATTGCAAATTGCATTCTCCCAAGTGGCAAAAGCACTGAAAGCATCCAGATGGTTAGCAGAAATATATAGTATATTAACAGACCATGGGAACTTGGTCCTATAGTTTTTTTTCTCACTGGCAACTGAAAAAAGTTTTTTCAAATTGAACATCCAAATGCACTGGAAAAAGTGTGGTTTCTTTAGAAGTAATAGCACAATTACTTTTTTTAGCTGTCTTTTCCCCTCCATCTCTCCTGAGTACTACTACTTCTAATAGAATAAATGGGAAAATACATAGCAATCTAAGTTACTAAATTGTATTGAAATATTAGTCTGAAGTTCCTTCTCTCTGAGAGACCTGGCTTCTGTCCGCATATAAATGATACTTTTTTAAATCTCAAGTTGAAACCTTATGTACCATGACTTTTTTTATTAACTGAGCCAGAAGGTACAATAATTGTCATTTAATTTACCATCCACCTTTTCTCTGGACTAGGTAACCCACACCCTCCCTCGAATGAGATGTGCTGCCAATAGTGTATAATAAAATATAATAATAATAAAAATTAAAATAAACATAACAAAATTTAATAAAACTATCTCTGAAAAATACCTAATCTGACTCCACTAAAGCTATTCCCTGGGTGGAGAGATATATCTGAGTGACCCTAGCATGACAAAAAGCAAGTGAGTATCTGACCCAAGGTGTTAGAAGACAGTTGCCAATTCAGGAGCTCTGGGTCTGTCTTAGAGCTTTAAACATTCTGATATCCTGGGAGCTATAAAACATAGCATGAGCACTAGCTGGGGAGCTTTCTGCCATGCAGATCAGTGTATTTTTGATAAATAACTCAGTTAATCCTTAACCTGCTAAAGTTAAAAAAACCATTGTGAGAGAGTGCTTCAAGGACTATCTGGAGTGGTTCATTGAAGAGACTTAAACTGATGTTTTTCAATGTTGCAATGAAGCCAAAAAGAAATGAAGATTTAAATGAAGATTTAAGAAAAAAAAAAAATAAGCAGGATATTTAAAAAATTTGGTTACCTCAGACACCTGCTATGAATCTTACAACATTTGAGAAACTGAGTAATGAGTGAACTGTTGTGGGAATCTTCATATCTTATTGACGGAAAAAAGCAAATTCTATGAGAGATAACATTATTGATTATGTGGAGACCAAACTTTGTGAAACTGGGTTTTGGTTCCAGTACCTGATGCAGACTCTAAGTAATGCTGCTATCACATCACTATCATCTAAGTGTTATGGCTGCATGTGCAAACCCTGACAGAAATCAGAGCCACATCATGCTACCCACAACACAAATATCCTGGAACAAAGAGCCTCTTTCTTCAAGACCTTCCTGTGCACTCAAGCAACAAAAGGGATAAAAAAGAAGATAAGGTTGCACAAAGCTACACAGCAGCAGTGTTGAATCCTGAAATGGCTGTCGCCTGGTACCCAACTTGAGGCTGTTCTACCAAAGCCTAGTACACCCAAGATCTGACCCAGGTTTTCTCAGGAAAATAAACCACACATCTTTGTTACTACAGTGAAATCTTAGTTACAGGGGAAACGTATAAGCAGTAAATGGTCTCTTGAGGTCCCTTCTGAACTGAATTTTCATACAGTCATAGAATAAAATTTATCTTCATTTATTTGTTGCAAGCATTTAGGAGAAAATAAAGCACATTTGCTACATTTTCTGTAGCAGGCAGCTCTGAAGAAGGATACAATATCTTTAAAATGGCTTGGCTGTGGAATGGCTGTTAAGCTTTTGTCTGACATTTCACAGAATCACTGTGACTATTTGTAATAGTCAAACTTCAGTCACCTCTGCATGTACCATTAATTGGCCTGATGTGCAAGTATTTTACCTATATTCTTTATTATTTAGAAGTTTCCTGGATGTCTACCACGATGCTGCAAGTCAGCCTCCAGAATTTTATTTTTGAATGCTTGAGTGCCAAACTCCGTTCAAGCCTTTCAGTCTGTGGTGAAACTCTAGTTAGTAGCTCCTATTACACTAACATCAGCCAGAAAGCTTACTCTCCCTTGCGCTGTTCCATACAGAGAGTGGAAAACTTATTGAGCACTTGAATCCAGCCAGTAATGCTTACAGATTGGGATCAGAGTGCTGATGTGCCAAGGGTGTAGCAATCCAAAAGACAGATTCATTACAGATTTGACTTATCCATCAATCTTTATTCAGCAAAGTATTTAAGACTTGCTGAATTCCTAAATACATGCAGATGATTTCATGCTACTCCAAAAGACAAACCTAATTATGCGTTCTGCTGCAATCAGTTTGAGATCCCCTTCCCACTTGTCCAAGTTCAATGTCCAAACACTAGATATAACACGAATTGCTGCAAAAGGTTTGTTTTGCTGATACTGGATTAGACAATTATATGTGATAAAAATGTGGTGATACATAAACCATTTGCATCTGACACTGTAGGTGAATGTATTGCTTAAATGAATATAGTGGTTTCATAATGTGGTGCAATAGCTGTTGAACAGCACATGAATCTGTTATGTTCACCTCACACAGCCATGACATGCTGGAATTTAGATAGAGAAGAGCAATGGCTACCTGCCAAAATTAGCTATCTTTGCACACTTAAAGGAAACATTCCCTGCCATGCAGCAGAAGCTGTGGTGCTATAGAACAATGTGGTCATGAAGGGTGACCTGCCAGACAAGAAGTGCAGTTTAAGGGTAAAGGCTTGTTGTGGGACTTGCCTGGTCAGTAGGCTTCCATCATTCAAGCTGGTGTCTGATGAAGGAACTTAAGGCAGTCAGAGTCCAAAACAGGCAACTCTAAACCGAGGAAAGATTTTATTTGGGGTACTTTGATGCCTTGAACAAAATTATGATATAAGGTATCATCCCAGGAGAAATGAAGCAATCATTTCAGCTGAAACTCACCCTTTCACTTTGCAGAGATGCGACTGAAGATGTCTGCTGTCAGAGTCAGATTATTTTCATTTAGTCAGGTTGGAAGCTTCCACTCTAGTGAGGACCCCTTCTCTAAGTGGCATGCAAGTTGACCATATAATGCAGATGAGCTGTGATCTTCAAGGATGAGATCATTAAGGACTTAATAAAAAGAAATATTTTAGGAATATTTAGATCATGAGATCTGGGAGTCTTGTTTAGCCTACCAAGGATCATCAGTGCAGACATTTTGTCTTCAGATGATGTTGATAGCTCCTCTGGTCTGCACCCCAGTGTACTACAAGGACTTAACAAGTAGTCTTGTACTGGGAACAGAAATCCCTAGGTAGCAGAAATCTTTCCTCAGGAATGAATGCAGGTTTGATCTGAACTTATCTAATGACGTGACCCTGCCCCATCCTAGTATTTTATTGCAGCAATTAAGCTCCTTCACTGTTAAAAGCAGTACCCCCTTCAATTTGAATCTATCTCCCTTCTGGTTTCAGCTGCTGCTTTTTTGCACTTTTCTCCATTAGTTAAATGTATCTTCAGTACCCAGAACTTTCCAGTATCTCTTCAGACACGCGTATGTAGGATTCTAGTGATGGTGTCAGACATGTTCTAGCAAACACTGCTCTTGAACTGCAAGATGCAGAGCTATGCAACAGCTCTATGGCAATAGTTTAAGGCATAGCATATGTAAAACACATTTCAAGAATCCTGTAAGGACTCAAAATTGGATCCTTCTACTGGTAACAGCTCCAAAGGGCTCCCACATAACATCCCCTAAAAAAAAGTACTAACTTGGAATGGTACTTATCCCATATGCAAGCTCTCTAGTGGGGTGCTGTTGTTGTGATTGACTTTAGTACAAGGATAAGCCTTACCCTCTCCAGAAATCCCAATGCATAAATATACTGTATATGCTCTAATTTATTTTGCCAAAGTAAGAAGCCATGAAGAGACAACTTTGCACAGGTTGAGTTTTCCTTTTTCTCTTTGCCTCAGTGAATTGGGCTGGGCTGTCATTTTGGCTGGTATTCTATACAGTGAAGGTGCACCAGCATGACTTCCGCTGACAAAATCCTTCGAGCATTTAGGATCTGTATTAACACTGGGCAGTTTTCCCAGTGGCTGCCAAAGGATTTAGGAGTGCCAGGCTCCTCATTGCTCATCAGCGTTTCTGCTTCAGACTTCTTTCAGTGCTTTTCCAGAGCTCTGCAGCAACATGCTCCCATCATGGCAAAGGAGCAAATCACTGAAAGCAAGACAGAATATACTGACTTTTGTTTGCACAAAACAAGCACAGAAATTAGGAGAGATTTTTTTCAGGACAAGAATCTTGAGTAAAGAAAAATACTGTCACACTGGGCAAGGTGCCTGTTCCTGGAGATGCTGTGGGTTTTGGAAAGCTCCTGATTTACCCAATCTGTTTTGCAAGCCACAGGGGGCTGCATGTCATGCTGCAGTTCTGCTTCCTGAGGCTCCACCACTCTCTGCTGCTCCTGTCTGCTTGATGGTATCTCTGAGAGCCAGGTTTAGGCTGCATATTGAGACCACAGAATAGGGTCCCTCAGAATAGCCTTTTCAGAGAGTGTCCAGCCCTGCATCCTAGCAGCAGTATTTCTTAGGTAAACAATAAAGTTGATGTGTGGTTTTAAATACAATATATCACTATCTACCCACGCATATACAGACAAACAGCATATTTATCATCACTCTCTTCCTTCTGGTTTTCAAAGCAGGCTGTTAACCCTTCCACCAGTGCCAGTGCGCTGGAAGCAGCTTGTTTCTGCCATTACACCGAGCCAACAGCAACTCCAACAACCTGAATGCAATCTGCATTGTTTGCTTTGCTGCCCAAAGGAAATGATAAATCCTTGAAGGAAACGGCCTCATTTAGGGGCATGATATGTTTTCAGTTGAGCTTGTTGATTGGGCAAGAAGCTAGAACTGAATTGTATGGATCTGTGGAGGCAGATTTTGAACTCCGAAAAGGACATGTTCAATTTATCCATCAACTTCTCCTACTTGGTGATCTGTGAACACTGACACTGCCCATGGGTGTTTCACCCTTGTGCTGGGACAGCAGTGTGTCATTTACATCAGCTGTCTATATGCATATTTTTCCTGACTGCAGCCAGAGAATCTCACCCCTGACTTCCTAAACAGGTAACAGAAATCCATGTTCCTCTATTGACTTGACTTCTTATATGTTTATTCATTGTGTATATAGTGCATGGTCATTTCCTCTTGTCCAGCTCATCCTTTGCTACTCCTAGGAGTACCAGAGGCTGAACAAACTGAATAAAAAAATTCCTTGAAAAGAAGTGCACAGCTTTTCCTTCTTTGCTCAAATAATATGCTCTGAAATTCACACCCAGCTGACATACTGAATAACAGAGCTCACTCTTTCCTGTGAGAGCATTGTCTGAGAGCTTTGGCACTAAATGCTGTAAAGTAATTAGCAGCATGGGGCAAGCAGGCTTGCTCATGCTACCTCCATGCAAGTAAACCCAGAGCTAACACACAGAAACAATGGCACCTTGTTGGTGCAAGATTGCTTTTAGTGGCATGCCTGATCTTCTGAAACCAGGGGTGAGAAAGACAAATTATGTAAGCAGCCCTCAGCTATTTAAACACATAATCCAGCTTTAGAACTCATTAGAACATAGCAGAGTGCAATTTGCATGTACTAACACAGCCAAGGGTTACCCAAGCAGTCTAAAGAAAACTGAGGCTGCAGAAGAAGAGTTTTATGTTCACTGGTGTCTTACTATGGATGGCTCAAATCCAGAAAGCACAGAGCTACCTAATGCAACATAGAAGGAGGTTTTAGAAAAGTCTTCCAGGATGGCATGGAAAGAGGACTAAACAAACGCATTTATTCATATATGGTCCAAATGATTCAAGATTACAGGGAGAT
This sequence comes from Agapornis roseicollis, assembly GCA_002631895.1. Lineage (NCBI taxonomy): Eukaryota > Metazoa > Chordata > Aves > Psittaciformes > Psittacidae > Agapornis > Agapornis roseicollis. Next base: position 9,938 of record NDXB01021959.1, on the reverse strand, counting down.
GGCAATATACTGCCTACAACTGCTAGTGACAGGATCACTAAGGAGCTGGTGAGGCTGAAGCAACCAGATAGCTTTTCAGAGTCCTGGAATGTGAATCTCCTCTAAAGAAAAGGAAACGGAGTGCTTCTTTTTTCATATCCAGTAATCTACTAGATTTCCAGTTTTACACCAGCAAAAGCACTTCGGAGGAGAGTTCTTCAAAAGCCATAACACTTATGCACAGCAAAGGCATCTTTTTGCCTGCCTTGCCTTGAGTGTCATGTGCAGGGTGCAGCTTGCAGTTTATGTACTGCACACAATCCAGTGGCACTACTGTAATTTTTCATTTTTCCAGGGCAAGAAAAGAACCTCATTTCCCTTCACACCTTCCATCCACTCATACACCTAGGAGAAATGCAGGAATTTGTCTCCTCCTGCATGAAGAACTCTGAAACCCAAATTTGCCTATTGGAAAATATTTCATCATGAGACTATGATCTCTTCCGGAGTGGACAGAGCAATTCCTCCCCTTCTGCATAAGCAGTGCATGGAGTAGCTAAGAATCACTGGATATCATATAAGGAGAGAAAACTTGCATGCCCCTTCACTCTAGGGGGTAGGACTGTCTGTGAGGAATAGGAACAGGGATTAGCTATAGAATTTAAATGTAATCACATGATCTGAACCCAATGACTAGATCACCCTTCCCCTCAAGCAGATGCTTCTCAACCACCCTGGACTTTTTAGTCACAGTGCAATTCACTGCCACCGAGCTGATCAAATTATCACAGTGTCTGGTTTACAGTATCACTGATTAAGTCCAGAGGAGGAAGCTAATTATAGAGGAACACGCTATTTGCACACAGGGATGCTGTAGCAAGCTCTGCAGGAGGCAGATGGGAGTATTTTGGGAAAAAAAGGGGAAAAAGCATGCAGAACTCAAACATATTTTGTTGTGGGGAATGCTACAGCCTTCCTTCTCTTGAGGCAGAGATGGTCAGAAGAGTGTTATCAGAGTTTGAAGGTGCAACTCCAAAAGGCTGTGTTAATTTTATTATTGGACAAGTGATCATTATGCTACAGACCAGAATAGCTCAAACTTGGCTTTAATGTCAACCTATCAGTGTATTCATCACTGAGCAAGCATTACATAATTACACTGAATCAAATGATTAGAATATAAGGGATTGTTTGGCGGAGGGTTACTATGATCATAGTACAGAATGATCTAGTTTGTATCGATCTTTCTTTCTATAACATGCTTAAGGGTAAGTGTACTTAGGAGCCAACCACATCATAAAAACAAGGTCTGGAGTCAAACAGAGGAGAGCTGTGGCGCAACCACAATATGGATACTTGCTCAGAAAATTCATTGAAGCAAATAGAACTGATAACTATCTTCAGTGCACTTGGAGTGCACTGAAACATTTTTAATGCAAAACAATTTAACATTGTACTTACAACTGACAGGTTTTTTTACAATGATTGAGAGTGCTGTTGCCTTCCAACTTTACAATGGGAAGTACAAGTTTCTGGAATCTGAATCTGACATTGCCTTAATTTGTTTCTTTTATGGTGTTTTATAAAGAGAATATAACAGAGATCTGCTGATAGAACAACTTTTACACCCATTTAACATGTATGTTAAGACAGGCCAGAGAAAGATAAAGCTCCATTTAAGGCAAACCTGCTTTATAAATCCCCTTTCTGACTTGTTACCATCAGATTAAAGCAAAACAAAACAGTCTGTTGACCAGGAATTTATGGAAATGCTGCTTTGGCTGTACAGGAAGCCTGCAGGGCAATATAAAAGTATTTTGGTAGGATGGCTGGCAAGAAGTGTTATACAAGATGAACACTTCCAAGGATAGAGCAAGCCAGACCTGGTCCTTGCCAAAAGCTGGCAGAGAAGAGTTTAGCTGATATATATATATACTATATATATACTATATATATAATATATATACGTGTATATATGCTATATATATAATATATATACAATATATATATACAATATGACACTTTTCTTGTAGGACCTTAATAGAACAGGGGGGCTGAAGGGAATTTCCTATAGAACATATATGAATCCCCTGCAGTCACATCATTAAGCTCCCAGTAGGTCAGCAGAAGTGTAGATGCCACAAGCAGAAGAAGGAATTGGATTACTCCACTTTGGCTGGTTCTCAAAGGGCATTTAACAGACCATTTTGAGCTTGAGAGGATAAGTTAGCACAGTAGGAAAGGGAGAAGGCCATAATTTCCTCTCTGTGGGAATGACCATTGAGAAATCGGGTGGTAAGATAGCTGTAAGCATTTACTTTGAGAAGGTGAGCTTTGAAACAGGGGTCATCTATTTAGAGAGCTTAAGTAGCGGTCAGCTGGATTCAGAGGTTTATTATTTTTTTTGTCCACAACCTGGTAGGTGACTTTGTGAAAAAGGAATGGGGCTGAGGAGTAGAAGATGTTGTGTGAACTACCTCCACTTGGGGTATCATTAACACCACCTCTTCCACATCACCACTAAAAGCCTGAGCTACCAGCAGACAACTGCTGCTTGCAGTCCAACCCCATTGTTTGGGATGCTGAAGATGAGATAGAGAGACAGGCTGTCAGTGCATGTTCACACAGAGGAAGGACCAAGCTGCTTGGAAAACATACTTGAGACAGGAGCTATTTTCCTTCATCTAGCACAACCTTGGTTTTGTCTAGATCCATGTGCAATGTGGAAATATCTAGTGGGAGCATACCAGAGCCAGGCTAGCATCTGGTTTTCAGAGAGGAAGGAAGATCAGCAGCTAATGTCTAAGCCAGGTAAAGTCACCCTTACATGTGTGCACACACACAAAAATAGTGTCAGATATTTGGAAAGACAGAGCTGGTTTGGCATATTGCAGCACAAAGTCTGAGGTGAACATATTAAGCCTAATGTATTTTCCTAGCTAAAGGTAATTACATGAGAAACTCCTAGCATGGAGAATGCTGGCCCTAATGGATTATTCCTGTCTGACTCTGCCAAAGAGGGATCCACTGGTGCTGATTTGGGGCAGTATGCAGATATTTACCTCTGTATGAGTTGTTATTCCTGAGGTAGTTTCTCTTCTGTTACTGAAGGTCCCATTCAGTAACCTGCTTTCAGGTTCTTATAATGGGCCATATAGTCTCTGGGCTGATGTGCCTAATAGTGCTTTCCTCTGAAGTTACCTGTGTGATGCTATGGAAGAGGTGAAATACCCTATTGTAACTGCCCCACAAAAATGGGTTGTTAACTGTGAGGTAAAATCACTTACTGCTTTCATAAGTAGATTCGTGTATGCCCTGGAGGGATGTAAAAACTGTATTAAAAGAAATATAACTCATCTTTTCAACTTTATTAAACCAGAATTCCATTGTAGACAGCTTCTTTATTTGTCCTGCTTTGGTGTAGGGTGCCATTTCAAAGAGAAATTAAAAATTCAACAGTCTTCCATATGTATGCGCAGCCTTCTGCTGTCTCACACCAGCCTGCCCCTGGATTACTTTACCACTGAGTGTGTCTGAGTAAGATGGGTCTGCTCTGCCATAGGAGTAAGAAAAACATGTCATATCTAATTGTGGCACATTCTAGTGCATTCTAATTAGGCAGTAAAATAGTTAGATACTGATTTTCAGCTTGATTCCTCCAGTAGTAATTTGCAAGATGCCTGCAACACAGGCTTGAAAATCATAGAATCACAGAATAGTTAGGGTTGGAAAGGACTTTAAGATCATCTAGTTCCAACCCCCCTGCCATAAGCAGGGACACTCCACACTAAACCATGCCACCCAAGGCTTCATCCAGCCTGGCCTTGAACACTGCCAGGGATGGAGCACTCACAACCTCCCTGGCCAACCCATTCCAGTGCCTCACCACCCTCACAGGAAAGAATTTCTTCCTTATATCCAATCTGAACCTCTCCTGTTTAAGTTTGAACCCATTACCCCTTGTCCTGCCACTACAGTTCCTAATGAAGGGTCCTTCCCCATCATCCCTTATAGGCCCCCTTCAGATACTGGAAGGCTGCTATGAGGTAAAGCATGTTAGAAAATTGTGTCCTAGCATTTTCTTTCTGAACTGGTCTAAGGAGGGTATTTCAGTGCTGTGAACAGGCCTGCTTAAATGTTCATAAAAGTCTCAGTATAAAATTCTAATGAACAATAATCTGTCTCTAATTCCTCTAATGTAGTCTCTGGTCTGAATGATAGCACTTGTATTACTTTCTATGAAACACATTAACCTCCTGCAATTCATTTAACTGTAATTCTTTTGCAGTTTATAATTGGCCGGTTTTGTTTTATACTTACCAGTAACTCTACCTAAGCACAGGTAGATTATTGGAAAAACAAAGCATATTTAAATAGTACGGGAATAAGATTATTTGAGCTGCAACTATAACAATACCTCTAATGTTTGACAAGCCACAAAAACTGGAAGAATAGAATAATTTACTTGGCCCATAGAAGAACAGACGTAGTTACACAAAATGAACATATCAGTCCATTGTTATTCCTATTCCACATGGTTCCCTGTGGCTTATTTCATGTTACACCTTTTCTTTTTTTTTAAGGAAAATTAATTCAATGATGATATGTTGATGCAGTTTCCTCTGGGTCAGAGAAACCAGGTTAGCCAGAAAGAAATGACTTCTCAGAAATAGAAAGATATCATGGTTCCTGGCTTCCAACCGTGTTACTAGGACAATAGATGGATATAAATTTTAACAAATATAAAATAAGCTCAATTGTAGAGCTACTCTAAGAGTGATTCTGAAATGAAACAAAACCAAATGGGGTTATAGAACTGGAAAACAAAATACTACATTACTTATATCACTTTTCCCAAAAGCATAAAAAGATATTAAAAAGTCATTAGCCATGCTAGCTCAGTCACCTGAGAATCTTTGGGAATGACACTTCAATCCCACTCTTTCTTAATGACCATGTGGGTTTGTGGAAGTGGAAAGACAACAGAATTAATTCTTCTAGAGGAGTCCTGTGCAGGCAAGATGGCAAAGTGTTCGTAGCAGCTCTGAGACAAGATCCTGCTCCAAACACACGTTTAAAGGTCAAGCGCTGTGTCAGATCTACTCATCATGGCTGATATTTAAGCCCATACTAAGTCTGCAGAAGTAATGCTGGCAGCTTCTGTGGAAGCCTCATTATGTGTCTAGCAACCTTTCCAATTGTCTGGCTTTATGTCTTCTGGTTTTATAAGGTTGTGCATTGTACCTTTCTAACTTTATGCTTTTTCTGGGGAACAGTGTAACTTTTGGGGCAGGTTGAAATTTACTCCTGGCTGGCTGATATTTTCACTTGGTAGTTAGGAGTCTGTGTTCTCATGAGGGGACACTTGCACTGCATTCATGAAGAAGTGCTTTTTGGGACTAGATGTCCAACTGCTTCAGTGAGTGGTCTAGTGGAATTGCTGGCTTACAGCCAACATACCTCCATATTGAGCCCCATAACTCAGCTGCTATTGACTTGGGTCCACTAAAGTACATGGGGCTTTGATTACTATCTTTTGCCTGAAATTCTTTGGGATGAAACTGGCCCCAGTCTCTACTCAGGTGTTATTTCATGTGAGTGGGATCAGGCTTGTATTTATTTTGGGGTGATTTCAGGATGTCTGTTGACACAGTACCACATGATGCTTGATGCAGCCAGATGTCTCCTGCAGGGCTGTGCAAGCTGGCTCTGTCCATATTGCAGTTTGATGTAGCAGCTGAAATGAGACAAACTACAAGGAACTGCAATAATCAAGTTGCTGGGGATGGGGATGAATCAGTGTCCAGGCAGAATTTCAGTCTTGGGAAACAAATGTTAGCAAAGTCAGGCAATATTCAAGAGATTTTTGTGGGTTTATTATCTCTTTTTTTTTCCTCTTGGTGTGTATAGTTTTTATTGTATTTTTGTTCTGATGGTTTGATTGTTGGTTTTATTTTGTTGGGTTTTTTTCAGTAGCCTTCAAGTTCTGCATCTAGCTCACATGATAGGTTACAGTCCAAATTAATTTTGAAGGCAAGGTTTTTCATCCAGAAGTTGCAGCTGTTGAAAACAAAAGGAAGTGAACTATTAATTATGAGTGCAGTGGGGTGACAAGGTATCATAACTCCAGGTTTGGGTGCGTTTACTTCTGAGGAAAATTGATTACATTTGACTTTTCACTGTTTCTTGGAGCTGGGGAAAAGGAGTCCAGCGTAGCAATATCAAATAGTGTAAAAATAAAGCTATAGACTAGTAGAAAGCTGTTTAGAAATGCAGAGTTTCAGTCATAGGCAATAGCATAAAGACCAGCATGGCCTATAGATTCTGAGTAAACTTAAATTTCAAGCAACTTTTTATGCAGTCACCAGCTGAGCTGTAAAAGGAAAAGAAGAGAATATCAGGCAATAAGGACTTGGGGGGGGGGGGGAGC
>NDXB01021958.1:11218-26169 GCA_002631895.1 Agapornis roseicollis | reverse complement strand
AAAAATAATAATTAAATTAAAAAAAAAAAAAAAAAAAAAAAAAAAAAAAACAAAAAAAAACCAAAAAAACACCAAAGCAAAATCACAAAAAACAGAAAAACAAAACCAAACCAAAACCAAAGCAACAATAATAATAAAAATATGTATGCAAGTGAATAGGGCTTTCAAATTTCAAGTAATTATCAAATTTCCTGAAAACTTTTTCAGTAATTGTTACAAAGAGATGGTCCTATGGCATAAATAAACATTTAATCAGAGAACCATTTTGAAAGCTTTGTGCAAAGATAATTACATTTATTTAATGATTACCTTTATACTGTCAGTAAATCTTTGAGTAATCCTCATAATTAAGTAACCGATAATCACTTTTGGATTGCTTCTGAGAAGTATAATGACAAAGCAAATTCGGAAAGAATACTCTTCTTTGCCTCAGATTTCACTGGCAAATGCTCTGACCACACCACCCAAGTCTTGGAAGGAAGACACAGGGACTGTGAGAGTGAATACCCTAGGCACACTGTAGGACAGGATCTGGTTCAAGACAATCTTAAGAACCTCAAGATGAACAAGTCCATGGGACCTGATGAAATCCATCCATGAGTCCTGAAAAGCTGGTGAATGAAGTTGCTAAGCCACTGGCCATCATATTTGAAAAATCATGGCAATCAGGTGAAGTTCCTGACGACTCAAAAAAGGGAAATATAACCCCCATTTTCAAGAAGGGAAAAACGGATGACCCAGGGAATTACAGCCCAGTCAGCCTCACCTCTGTGCCTGGCAAAATTTTGGAGCAGATTCTCCTGGAAGGCATGCTAAGGCACATGAAAACCAACAAGGTGCTTGGTGGCAGCCAGCATGGCTTCACTAAGGGGAAATCCTGCCTGACCAATTTGGTGGCCTTCTACGATGGGGCTACGGAACTGGTGGACGGGGTAGAGCAGTTGACGTCATCTACCTGGACTTGTGCAAAGCGTTCAACACTGTCCCACATGACATCCTTCTCCCTAAATTGGAGAGGCATCAATTTGATAGGTGGACTACTCAGTGGATAAAGAACTGCCTGGATGGCCACACGCAAAGAGTTGTGGTCAATGGCTCAGTGTCTGGCTGGAGGAAAGTAATGAGTGGTGTCTCTGAAGGATCAGTGTTCGGACCGGTCTTCAACATCTGTGTCACCGACATGGACAGTGGGATTGAGTGCACCCTCAGCAAGCTTGCCCACAACACCAAGCTGTGTGGTTCAGTTGGTACACTGGAGGGAAGGAATGCCATCCAGAGGGACCTTGACACGCTTGTGAGGTGGGCTGATGGTAACCTTATGAAGTTCAACCATGACAAGTGCATGGTCCTACACCTGGGTCGGAACAATCCCAGGCACAGCTACAGGTTGGGCAAAGAGGAGATTCAGAGCAGCCCTGCGGAGAAGGACTTGGGAGTGGTGGTCGATGAGAAAATTAACATGAACCGGCTGCAGTGTGTGCTCGCAGCCCAGAAAGCCAATCGTATCCTGGACTGCATCAAAAGAAGTGTGGCCAGCAGGTTCAAGGAGGTGATCCTGTCCCTCTACTCTGCTCCCGTCAGACCTCACCTGGAGTATTGTGTGCAGTTCTGGTGTCCTCAGCATAAAAAGGACATGGAACTGGTGGAAAAAGTCCAGAGGAGGGCCAGGAGGGCAATCAGGGGACTGGAGCATCTCCCGTATGAAGATAGGCTGGGAAATTTGGGGCTGTTCAGCTGGAAAAAGAGAAGGCTGTGTGGAGACCTCATAGCAGCCTTCCAGTACCTGAAGAGGGCCTGTAGGGCTGCTGGGAAGGGACTCTTCATTAGGGACTGTAGTGACAGGACAAGAGGTAATGGGTTCAAACTTAAACAGGAGAGGTTTAGATTGGCTATAAGGAAGAAATTCTTTCCTGTTAGGGTGGTGAGATGCTGGAAAGGGTTGCCCAGGGAGGTTGTGAGTGCTCCATCCCTGGTAGTGTTCAAGCCCAGGTTGGACAAAGCCTTGGTTGGCATGGTTTAATGTGAGGTGTCCCTGCTTATGGCATGGGGGATGGAACTTCATGATCTTATAGTCCTTTCCTACCCTAACTATTCTATGATTCTGTTCTATGATTCTAAAAAGGGGCTTGGCCTTCCAAAATGAGAGTGAATGGTGAAGAAACTGGTAAAGTGACAATTTTTACTGTTCAGCTGGGCCAAGAAATTTTGCACAATTAATTTATTCCCTTCTCAGATATGGAAAAGAACTTTTTTATTTGTTCGATGTTCTTTCTTTGTTAGAGATTGATTCAATTAGCTGTAGCAACAGCTTTCATAATATATAAAACTCAAGTCACTTCCAAATTTCCTTTAGTCCTACAAGAGTGAGTGTATTTCCAGCCTTTCTTCAGAATGTGTACTGCTGTAGCTAATCCTTTAACACTTTGAAACCCCAATGTGCAATTACAGTGTCATTTTTTTAAGTATACTTACCAACATATTCATTAGATCAGGTAGCTCACTCTCTGTTTTGTTTTGTTTTGTTTTGTTTTTCTAAACAGTGAAATAATATTTACGTTAGTTGCTCAAAGTGCTGTGCAGAAATTAACTAGCTGACACAAGTCTAACCTTTTCATTACATTAAAATAAATGTCGGGACTACTCTCCGCACCAGTTTTACAGAATAATTATGCAGATTTTTTATTTCTAATATTCTTGACCATATATATTTTTTATTTATGAAAGATATTTTTTTCTGTAGTACTTTATGGTATCAAAAATAATTTACAATGTACTACAACATTTCTAAATGTTAGCAATATTTCTAGTAAAAAAAAAGAAAGAGATAGCTCAGAGAAAACAAGACTGCATCTAAAAGCAGGGGAGTAAGTAAGTGCTGAAAAGATTACGAACGAATTGCTTTAAGTCAATCGTGGTATTAGTTGCATTCAAATATGTAGAAGCTGAAACACTGAAAAGGGTTCCAGGTCCCAGTCCCAGAATTGCCCACATACTTGATAAAATGCTTTATTTTATGTTTTTAATCATCTACATGCTCCTCTGAAGTTCTTGGGAAAAGAAGACAGTATTGAAGCCCTGAATAATGAATAAGCTGAAAAAAATAGAAGTGCTTATAAGGGAAGTTGTTCTAATTTAGATATTACTAGAAAAGCATTGGGAGAGAAACTGGCCCTTGAATCTTAGTCTTTGTGTCCTTGTTAATCAGTAGAAGTTTAGGTATGAGACTAATTTTATGCTGAGATTTTCCTGTGAATTCAGTTTCTCATATTATTCCTAAGGCACACCAGAAAAAACGGTCAGAATTTTGTGCAATTCTTCAGTCTTATCAAATGCATATAAGAATGAAATGTTATATGATTGTTCAGTTTTTCTAAGATTCTTTTCCTTTAAGACTAAGCACGTCATTAACATGGCTACTGTTGTAAGCTCTGGGGGCACTAAATAGACCAGGGATGTACATCTTCCAGTTTGCAATCTGTAAAGAACCAAAGCTAGGAACAAGTTGTGATCAAGACATTCAAAAATCTACCCAAAATTTTAGAGTGGCCCTTCAGATGCTTTGACACTCCTCTCCCAAACAGATTAAAAGGTCACTCAATATCATTTTAGAATGAAAAATCTGGAGGCTTTTTATTATGAATTTCACCTCATGTAACTGTTGTTTTCCTGAGTGTAAACTATTGGAGCATCCAGTTATGGGTCTAATTTTCCTCACTTTTTCAGTAATTGTCCTCAATTTCTCCCTCAGTGCAGAGAAGGAGAGAGAAAGGGACAGAGAGAAGGGGGACAGAGTAATGAGAACCAATACAGACTCTTTTATTTATATGGTACAAAGCTATTTTGATTCTCATTCATTTCATGACAATAGGGATGAAAATGAGTAAAGGGGATGAAAATTTTTGAAATGTCTTAAAAAGTTATGTCCTTCTTAACTCCACTGTACCATCTTTAATGCAGGCATTGTGGAGCTGGGCTGTGTATTACCATGCACTTAAGTTTTGCAATCTGCTCTCACAAATCAATTTTACACAGCTTGAGAATATGGGCAAGTTTGTATTTGCGCTATAAAGATGTTTCAGAGGGGAAAAGAATGAAAAGAGTGTTGTAGCTGCAAACAAATCAATTGGACTGTATTAAAACCAAACACATGATGCCAAAGATGAATGTAGAGACAGGAACAGGGACACAGATTACCATGGGGTCTAGACATATACAGTGATTAATCATCACACACATCTGGAAAAAGAAAAGCACAAGAAGAAACAGTTTTTTCTTCTTGAGCTAGGCAGTTCAGAGAGAAAGAAAATTATATTATGTTCTCCATGGATGAAGGCAAAGATGAAATGGATATTAACTGTCCTTCATTTGCACCAGACTGAAAATATGTCTTTCAGCTAGCTTGAGTTTTTATTATTTGAAAACAATCCCATAACTCATTTTTAAATTCAGAACATAAGTATAGCTGTTTATTTTTCAAAGGTTAATTTACATTTTAAAATCCTATTAAATAATTGCATTAGGTTTAATTTAGCAAAAACTCAAGTTAATTAAATTCCACAGATCTGAATACAGGGAACAGCTACAATACTAGTTGGTTTGTTTGTTTGCTTGTTTGTTTTCTTTTTTTATTTTTTTCCCATAGGTTTTGCAAATACGGCATAAAACTTATTCACATGCAAGTATCACTGAATGCAGTTCTAATTACTGGGAACATGGCTCTGGCTGTGCAGGGTAAGTTTACATAAAACCAGTCTGTTTAGATGTTTTTTTTTCCGACTCACAGAGAATACTGAAGCAGCACCATACTTCTCAGAAGCAAAGAATTTTTCAGATTTGGAGACAAATTTCACCTTCATACAGAGGCTAATAAAGCAAATGTGTTTGTACCACCATGTGATACATAGAACTTATGGATATGAAAAAAATCTGCAGAAATAGCTGTAAGGATTATGCATAGAAACATCTGCATGTTTGCTAGGGACAATACACCAGATTTTGTTTACAATAATTTTATAGTTACTATGTTCAGGGAGGGGGTGAGATACCTACCTAATCTATATTCTTTTTGAAATTTAGCTTCTGTATAAACTTTCCAAATACTTATTTTAATCTGGTTTTGCCACAACAGTTTGTCCAAACCAACAGGTTCCCCAACTCCATTCTTGTGCATAGATAACTGAACATGAAGTGGTTTGCAGAAAGTTCTTGAAGATGTATTCCTTCTGCAGATCTATACAGATCTATTGCTGAAATTGGCTTTTGCCAGTTGGATCTTCTCTGGAAATGCTCATCACCTTCAGGATTTGTGTCTGAGCTGACTTTAACAATACTTCCTTTCAGTTTGCTTTAGGTTTCTTTTTCACCTTGGAAAACTAAAGCAGCAGTCAACATATTGATGCAATTCCTGAGAGGAAGAAATATATGTGTGGAAATATGTTGAACTTCCTTTCAGATTTGTAAATATCCAGGAGAGGATTTTATCAATCTGAGTTCATGGTGAGATACATTTTCTTATGAAAAAATTATAAAACATTTTTGATTATTTATGCAGTTTTTTCCCCTACCCTGCTCAGGTAGCTTATGTAGTCTTAAAAGAGAACATGATTTAAGACTCATTTTAAAATGTTTCCAAAAATTACAGAGTTATTGAAAAAAATAACAGCATAAGCCAAGTACAAAAAAATAGGATGGTAGAATGAAATACCTCTGAGGACAGTTTTGTTGTGCAACATTTGGCCTTAAATAAATGTATGGGCCTGCTTCTGAAAATATATTACAGATGTCAAAGGAACAGTAATTAAACTGCTCCCTCTAAGCCTTTTTGATAGGCCATTTTCAGAATGAATTGTTGCGGCTGAGAAAGGGCACTTGGCATTTAAGAACCCTACCTTTAGGATATTACTCTCCTTCTTTTCTCATGCTCACATCATTTAACTTTTTTTCTATCAACGTAGGGCAGTGCTAATATCCACTATTTTTGTTAAGGACATCCTGTAACATAAAAATTATGTGTCACATAAATGTAATTGTTATTGTCATTAAAACAAAAAAGATCAGTTAGTCACACCTTATATTAAACCTGAAGAACAGATACATGTAATAGGTCGATCATACTGAAAATGGCAAATTTTGCATTTTGTCGTTGATTAATGGAAACTGACAGAAGCCATTGCCACTTATACTAAATCACTCAAAATAATTATTACCTGCTTAAAATACTGTTATGGTGAATAAATAATAATAATAATAAAAAAAACAGTGTCAGGCCAAGACCTATAACACATTTCTTCAAATGAGATAAAATTAAATGTGATGGATTGAAGCCCTAACTCATCTTAAAGAAAACTGGCAGATCTTAGAAACATTATTACTCTTTATTCAAGAAGTGACAATGCCAGGTGACAGAAAAGTCTGCTTTCTTTATTCTGCTACAGGACATATTTTATATGATTTCAGACAATTTCCTCCCTATGGAAAATATTTTACATCTTTACACCATTTTTTTCTTAACTGTGAGAGCATGTGGTGGTTCATTTACATGGACTGTAAATGTGTATTTTGAGACTGTCTACAACTGATTTATGTGTCTTATATATTTACTGCAATAACGTTGTTTGGGTTTTTTTTTTAAACTTTCGCCAGTTTTTACAATATGATACAACTGTGTTTGGAAGATTGCATAAATGCAATAATTTTTTTTCCTATTACAGAGGTGGAAAAATATCTCTCACTATTTATTAGTCTCTGATTTTTAGTGTAAGATTCTCAGGGTATTCGTTTTTCTCCATACTATAGCAATAAGTATTAGTTTTTGTATGCTTTAAATGTGACAGTAATAGAATGGCAGCATTCTTGCACTGATAATAGTCTCCGTAGCTGTCTCAGAAACTGCTGAGTTTCTTTTGTTTTACTTATGTTTTGGGATTATTTTTTCTTATAACTTTGTGAATTTTGGAGGATATAAAATGTAGATACCTCCAATATGCAGACCTTATGGATATACACCATAACAAAAAATTAAAGCCATCTTTATTCGCCAGTCAGAAAAAAAGGATGTCTGAAAAAAATGTAGAGCAGATGACTCTGCAATTAGAGGCCTGGAAGAAACAGACAGAATGAAAAGTCTATAAAAATGGAACATTTACTGAAACTCAGGGGGAGACAATGGAATTACAATACCAGAAATGCTAATAATCCATGCTTCTGTCCTCTGTAAGAAAATAAATGTTCTTCCAGTTGAAACTAAACAATACAGACCTTTGATTTCTTTTTTGACAAATTATAATAAAAAGAATTTATGTGAATTTTTCTGTTAATTACAAAAAAGTCATTATAAAGGCAAATAAATATGACAATTCCTAAGAAAATAAGTTATTGCACCGTGAAAAGGAGTTTTTTACATCTTCCCCTTCCCATATTTCAAAGATCTTATATTATGCGACTGCCACCCATCATCCATCTGCACATTTGCTTTGATGAGAACTCTCAAAAGTACTCTGGAATTTGTCACATAGTGTTGACTTGTAGTCTAGTTGAATGCATTTAATTTCAGGCAAATGCTTAAATCTTTTATTTCATTCAAGTTAAAAGTAACTTGTAATTAGATATCTTAGCAAAATAGTGACAAAATTCTTTAATAACTGTTGAGAAATTTCATGTTTGTAAGGTCAAAAATAGGTACAACTTTAAATGTCACAAGCCAATGTTTACTGTCAAACTTTTGATAAGGAGGGAGAAAGCTGTGAAACAGTGAAGGAATCTACTGAAAGTTGAAATCTTCTCAATGATATTTGAATATGTGCTGGTAGACACTGTTATCTGTGGAGTACCATTAACCGCTGATGGTAGCCGCATTAAGTGCTAAGCTTATTGTGCATTACATTAAGAAATATTACATTGGTTATTGACAATTGTTTTGGTGAAGGAGGATGAAACAAATTTTGAGTACAAGCATGTTGAATCTGAAGCTGCATAAACAAAGAACTAATCCTAAACTCTATGGTCTGGGCTTAGAGACACTTTTTACTGCTCCATAGGTTTTTCAGAATTGGTCTGGTTTTCCTCATCCCTCTTTAGTACTGCTATCAGCTGGAAAATGAATATGATAAATTCCTTTCAAAACTATTATGAGCAATAACCTTTTCCTCATTTTCAAATGAAATACACTGTATAGCATTTTTGGCAGAAAATTCTAACTCTTGATTTTTCTTGGTTCTTGTAACAATCATTAAGCATAGATCTTTTTACTTCAAAATTATGTTGTTTTGTTCAACTGACAGAGAGTGCAATAACTAGATATTGTATCTGCCTAATAATTTGGGAGGAAAAATTTGATTTGAAAGAATTCTTTATGTAAGTTCATGTCAGAGGAATATTGATTCTTACTTACAACTGATGCCCTGTACAGCTGCATGGTATAGATTTTCTAAATTCTCTGGACTGCATAAAAATTTTCCCTTCACTGTATCATATGGAATGCACATTCAAAGAAATACTCAATCTTTTTAAAGAAATTAATTGAGACCTTGTGAAACTCACACATGAGATGTTACACTTCTAATAATTCAGAGACGTAGTTCTTAATATAGAAATCTTCGGTTTTTTAAAGATAGGTTCTTTTTTTAATGAGACTTGGTTTCACATACAAAAGGTTTCTGTAAGAGTTTATGAAAGAACTTTGGTCTTGAAGATAACTTATTAAACTGGGTGGGAGGAGAATTTTTTTTCACTAAGAACATTCTGGTCTGCTCTAGTCTAGCCTACCTAGTCTAGTCTATGAAATCAATAAATGAGATTTTCAATATTCAGTTTCAAGGAGAGGAGTAGAGTTAGATTCTAGAGCGCATTTGGGTGTCTACTGTCTATAACTTGATTCCTGTATATGAGTCCTGTATATGGTTACAATGCCTGTATACAACTATACAAGATGGAAAGTGGAAAGCTATGAAAAATAAGGCTTAATACCTAAATTAATTTTCATTACATTATTGAAATGTTCTCTGAAAATGTTCTTTGCTCAATCCTGAAAATTAAGGAGAATGTACTCTTAGGGAGGTACAAGGAAACCCTTGAATGTGTCGGCCACCAGGCATGGAGAGTCAGTAAAAGCGAGAGATTACTTTAATCATGTGTGCATACTAAACACAGCTAGCTGAGCTTTGAAAAGAAGGAAGTCCTTAAAGAAGAGAGGTCAAGAGTAATCAAAGTAGTAGCAACTATTCTTTATGACAAATACTGCTCTCTATAAATCTGCACATTGCAAATTCTCCACTGAGGAGAGTCGCAAACTAGTGAATCCTATCCTAAACCTACAGCAATGGAACCTTGGTCTCACCATTCATTTGATCCTGCTGTTGTGGAAGAGGTATTTAATTTTAGTGAACTGTCCCACATACTTGAGAGAGAAAATGAATTGATGCCTTCATAAGCTGTGTTTCAGATGTTTTCAGTGCTTTTGAAATGGTGTACCTCACACATTCTAAAGTTATGTAAAGTTTTGATACAATAAGAAATAGGAATTACATGGTAATAAAATTTAAAAATTTATTAGCATATATTGCTACTGAATAGAAAACTATACAACTGAAAAAAATAAAGAGGTTTTCAATAATTTTAGTGAAGCCTGAATTCTTACAGACAGGATTTTTTATGCTATTTGAAACTAATGTCAGCAATTATTAGAGTGAAATTCATCAAATTTTGTTACAAAACCTACCTAAGACCAGGTTGATTTTAAAAATCCTTGTGAGAAAAGAAAGAACAAACAAAAAGAAGGAAAAAGAGGCTTCAAAAGGATGAGATTTGGAAATTATTATTTAGTTTCTAAAAACCATAACAGAAACCAATACCAAAATATTCTCCTCCATATGTTTACACCCTAATTAAAAAAAAAAAAAAAACCCACAAAACCAAAACCAACACATCACTACACTGTCTCCTGTCCAACAGCTTATAATTTATATGTAAGTATGCCAAATCTGTTAACATTTTAAAACCATTTCTGATAATAATGACAGACACCGAAAAAGATTTTGTTTTCCAGACCTAGATGTGTTTGGTTTACTTCTGCTTGCTTTTCTCTTTTTTTGGTAGAAAAGGAGGATTGGCTTTTAGATAAATCTTTGGGACGTACAATCCTTATAATACTTTTGCTAGCATTCCTGGCTATAACAATCCAACAAGCAAATAAATATAGAAGAGACTGGGAGAAAAGCAAGTATTGCAATGAGACACAGTGAAGGAACTGAAAGGTACCTCTTATCCTCTTACAACTTCTTTAGGACCACAGCAGTATACAAATGAAAAGAAAAAAATTATCAAGAGTCACAAAATGTCCTGAATAATACTAATCAAAAAAAAGATACCAATACATTTATCTTGTTCACTGTTCTGACTGATGAAATCTGCAACTGTGTACACATATGTAAGCAAGCACACGTACACAAAAAAGAGAAGCAACTACTGTAGAGCAAGAGTCTCAAATGCCTGTCACATCTGCAAGCCTTGTGAAGAAGTTGTTTACTAGTCAATATGCAGTGTTCCTTGATACTAGAGTGCAAAGCTGTGATTCTGGCACAGTAGTTATAGTAAACTTTATGACTCAGGAAAATATTCAGTATGGATGGAAATGTTCTCAAATATACTTGCTATATAAATACACGTCCTAACCTGGTTCTTTACCTGATAGGTTTTATATTGTTGAAAGATAGCATCACAGCTCTGTTCCATAATCTGCTTTACCAGGTGCTATTTTACCCAAGGTCATTTGCCACTGATTAACTAACAGAGTAAATAGTAAATGAGACAGAACTATTTTTCTCTTTCCACAGTAAAAGCATTGATAAGCAGAGCTTGCTAGCATCACAAGAGATGCATAAAAATATGAATAATTAAAAAAATTTACTCTCCTGATCCATGTCTGTGAGTAATTCTTATCAGTGTTAAACAAAAGCAAATGAAAGTGACTAATCTTGTAAACCATGTATTCACTGGGCAAAACTTTATCCTTTGTTTTGCTACACGACGCATTCTGAACCACTGGAAGTTGCACGTTAGCTCAAGCATGGAATTTAGCAGTTGAGATCTAGTGTGAGTGGTGATCCTCAATCTGAAGTGCCAAGGCATGTCTCGGGATTTCACCACTAAAATTTACATCAAAATCAATAGGAATTTCATGGATATACCCTTGCATAGCTCTTCAGAAGCCTGACTTTATCTTTCCAAAGCACGAAAGGGTGTGTTGATTCAAATAATGTTAATTAATAAAAAATCATGTTACTAACTTACAATAAATCAGCAGTAAGACTTTTTACTTTGAAGATTTGGTTTAAAGTATTTGAAGTACAGAAAATTAAAGACAAAGAGCAAGTACTGTCAATCAGAAAGAGATGATAGAGGAACAGTAAATAATGGAGAATGTAACTAGATAGAAAATATAAAGAACATTTAAAAGACTAATAAATGACAAAGACAGTTCAATGCAGATAAATGTAGAACAGTGGTGACTTTGATGAGTCTTTATAACACAGCTGTGCATGCATTATAAAATAGAAAGAACAAAAAGTGTTCAAGAGTCAAAAGAAAACTGTGTCATTGATGTAGAAAAAGAAAGCTCACAGAGAAGTTTTAACACATGGATGAACGATGACTTTGAGAGAGTCTTTATGACAGGAGTCAGTTTTTCTTAAAGGACGAAAGACTAGGAGCTAAAAAAAAAAAAAAGAAACGGGAAAAAAAATTCTATATGGACTCAAATATGAAAGAACCACAGAAATATTTCTGTAGAGGAAAAAAAAATTGATATAAATGAATTGGTCTCACTACAACTCTAGCACTGATCTGACCATATCCGTTATAGAAAAATAGCATTTACAGGAAGTTCCGACTTCAGTTTGGCCACTGTACAGTGATTATTTCTCAAGTGTTTATTTTTCATGAGCAGTAAAAATGCAGTGACAACGAAAATGTTCACACACAAAAGACAGATGGGAAAGAAAATCGATATGAATATATAAAAAGGTACGAAGGAAAAGAAGAAATTGGAAAACAAGTAGGATGAAGAGACAAGCAGGTGGAAGAGAAGAGGAAGCAAAATTTATATTGTTTATTAGTATAAATGCATGGGGGAAAATTAAGTCCAAAAATACATACCTTAGGCTCAGGTTTCCTCATTTTGTTATAAAAAGAGCTTTAAACAAAGAGGTATTTTGAGCATACTGCAATATGTATGTTTTCTAGAATATGGTGTGGGTGAATTCAAGGAGTGCTTACTTCCATGTCTCCTATATGTCCACTGGGACCAACCACTTTTCCTTGCTGTACTGTGGTTGTTTGCCCTCTCTCCTTCCAGGAGGCTGTCACTCCTGGGTATTTAGCACAATAAGGAACAGGGGAAGCCAAGCTGCACACTTAACCTATAAGATTCCCGATACCTAAAGTGATTCCTTCTTTCTCATTTAGTGAATTTCTAGCTATCATCAGCATCATGCAAAAATTTCATTCAGGAGTTTCCCTTAACTTCAGACCTTCTGATCACTGTGGAGGTATATGACAGAACATCTGAAGACCATGAAGATCATTAAACCCAAATGAGGATTATTTTTTGCAACTGTAATGCAAAATTCTGATATGTAAGCTGTCAGTCTTTCTATCAGTAGGATTTTGGTGTTGGACTGGTGTCAGACCAGACAGATAAGCTTGAAATGCAATTTCCTGATTGTCTCCTTCAGCCCTTTCAGGTACAGCAAACCCATATTGCTCCTAGCAGTCTGAAACTGCTTGGCCTTAAAAAGATAGTAAACTTACACACATGGCCAGAAATAGACCTCAAGCACTTGGGAAATCTAAAGTTAAGATGTAAGCATTTCTAGAAGTCAAAGTTTTTGAAGCACATCTAGTAGTGTAATTTTGGATGCGTGCATTTCAGTTCTAAGGGCATCCTATACTAGGCTCCTGGATGGTTTTAAGAAAGTCAGAAATAAAAAGGACACTACTTGTATGACAAAACTATACTAGATCAGGTTCCCTACAGAGTCATGCAGCTATTGCAAATAAGCTTGAGTTCCAGTTCATAATTTCAAACTTTTTTCTTATGAGAAAAGAAAATATCAGAAATGAAAATTGGAATTCTAACATCATTGCATGACCCAGGGTCAAACATGTCTTTCCTCTACTGCAGTCTCTATTTATTTAAGAATCAAAGAAAATCACCTTACTAAACTTATATAAACCAGACTGCACTATAGTTCCATTTTGGCAGAGATATTTTTCTGTTGAGTGTGGATCAGTGGTGTTAAAAAAATATTGGGTGCCCTCAGTGTGTACTATACTGGATTCTAAATTATTTACTAGGGGTTCTGTGTGTTTAACTTGCCCTGGAGTATAGCTGGTATGCTTTAGTTCCAATTTTTTAATGATACTACTACTCCTGCCAGTAATTTTTATACCAGCTGCACTGGACTAATTATGTGATTTTCTCAGAAGTCTATTTTTGAAATAATTATGGCCCTTGAGCATATAATAGACAGCAAGCTTTGGTTAGGCAAGAGTAAAGAACTTTGAGCAGGAAGGATAAAGAAGTTGTCATATACTTGTAACATCCTCAGTTTGAATGCATTAGACGGTACACAACCTCAGTGTGCCTATGTAATAAAAAAAATTTCCTTCATTTTTATGCCCACAGTCTTTAACTTACATTTCTAGATTTATGGGTTTTTTTTCTGTTATTTCACATAAGCTATATTTTGCAAAGCTTCTTTAAGTCAAAGGAAATAAATACTAAGCACTGTACAACTACTGTACTGTGTAAGATTGTTACTTGTACATTATAACCTGAAGTTTGCCTTTAATCTCCTTTACTGATTTGAAATTGCTGAAGAGTTACAGATGGTACCCATGAAAACTACAAGGTCACTTTAACCACAATGCAAGGCTGTCTGCAGTTTGAAGAAAAGTTGTTAATAGTCTGCTTAGTTGGTGTTTCCTGTTAATGTAGAGAAATTAAGTGAAATATGGAAAATTATGGTGTTTGTAAAGGTTTATTCTGGGGCATGTGTAGGGGTACATTTCAGAGCTTTGAGCTGATCTAAGCCACATGACTCTTTTATAATTAATGAGAAAGTCACAGCTAGAATGGTATGTGATAATCTGAAAATTTACCCCTTACTGCCTCTTTAGATTTTCTGTGTCACATGTTATGGTAATAAATGGTTCTCAGCATGAAGCTGATTGAAAGGGGTGTTGCCATATGAAACAAAGAATTTGTCTTTTCTTCCTGATGTCTCAATAATTTTATTAGCATATGCAGGGTCAGCTCTGAGCATCAGCAGCCTTTGTGACCCAGGAGCCTGGAATTACATCAGTGTGAGTGAACTTGAATGCACTTTCATAATTTGTCTTTTCAACTTGTGTCTCTGAAAAGGAACTGAACAAATATATGGTCTTGTTTCCACATTACTGTTGACTGCTTTCACCGTGGTTTTGCCATGGTAGGTTTCAAGGCCTATGTTTTTCAAATTCATATAAAAAGTCCTCTGCCTTGAAGAAAGGTAGAGAATATATCAGACTGAGTGGAACAGGAGCTAGTAGACTCTAGTCAGAAAGTTTTGTTGCGTATAACTGTATAAGAGGGATATTACTAGTTTTGAACTGTTTTTTCAATACTAACACTGATCATCAAGGCAGGAAGGATCCAAGATTCATCCACATGTGTGGGGAAAAAAGGCACAGTTGAGGAGGATCTTGATTTTTCTTGCTCGTTTTAAAAATAACCAAGATGAGTAAACCTGCCATTCTTCAAAATAATACTGCTTTGTCATGGATTGGTTTTAGGGTTTTTTTGTTGTTGTTGAAATTTTTTTGTTGTTGAGGTCTTTTTTTGTTTGTTTGGTTGGTTGGTTGGTTTGGGTTTTGTTTTTTTTTTTTTTGTTGGTTTGGGTTTTTTTGTTTGTTTT
>NDXB01021958.1:0-11190 GCA_002631895.1 Agapornis roseicollis | reverse complement strand
TAGGGTTTTTTTTTTGTTTTTGAAATTTTTTTGTTGTTTAGGTTTTTTTTTTTTTGTTTGGTTGGTTGGTTGGTTTGGGTTTTGTTTTTTTTTTTTTTGTTGGTTTGGGTTTTTTTGTTTGTTTTTGTTTGTTTGTTTGTTTGTTTTTTTTGTCTCCCCAAGTAGTTTGAAGGGAAAGTTTGATCAATTCTTTCTTGCACAATTTAGGAACAATCTACTAATTTAATACACATCAGAGAGGGTAGAAACAACAGAGGGTACTTTTAGGTGGGAAACTCTGGTTCTAGAACTTGATAGGCCTGTTTGAGTCCCTAGATCTAGCTGCAGAGATTTTTCAAGACATTACTCCAGAAAACCTTATTACAGAGATACTACAGATTAGAAGTGATATTCACTACTCTAGCTCTCTGAGGTCTTTTTAACTTAGTGTAGTGGTATTATTGCAATTGAGATATGTAAATAGTACAAGGTCTGACTGTGGGAAATATTCTTAATTTAAACAGTGGATGTTAGTTTTCCTGAAATCTGCAACTGTGTAAACCTGCAGCTCTCTGAGAATTTATTGGTGAATTCTAAGCGTATTTTGTTTTGTGACGGGAAATTAGGCTTGCACTACTAATTAAGTTGCATTTCTACATAATTTTTAATTTGACACTTTATTCTTAAAATACTTTAATCATTACAGAGAATGAAGCAGCAAGTAAAGAATTTTTGTACATAGTAATGTGAATTGACAACTGCAATAAAAGGCATTGAGAAATAGAATCCAGTTATATATTATCAGACTATATGAACTATGCTCTGGACAGCATTGATTACTAATATTTTATTTTAAGAAAAGTACTAAAATGTTAAAACCTGAAGGAACTATCTTATTAGTAGAATTTTCATTTTTCAAATGCAAACATTCACCCCCATGAAAATAAAAAAAAATAAAAACCAATGCAAATATTTAATAAAATTTGAGGTCTTTTTTGTTCACAAGATAATGGTGTGTGTCATGCACCTGAGCTCTCTTCCACAATTCTCCCTCTTTATATATGTACTACACTTTTGAGATCATATAGAATGTCATATAGATTGCACTTTATTTTCTTATTCAGATTCAGAGGGCTGTTGATTTTCATCCTGAATAATATTGACCAGTGAAGTATTCCTGTTTTGGTGGCTTCAGTATTTTCATAGTTTCATGTAGTTATTATAGTATGCTTGAGTGAACATTGGAAAACCTGCCAGTTATGGCTTTGTAAACCTATTAAAATATCACAGTCCAGCAATATATTCTCCAATGTTCAATCTACCTCACCAGAAATCTTAGCAAAAGATACTTTTTTGTTGTACAGACCTGTTATTCAATTTCAGTTTGTTAGGTGTGACAGTATTACTCACAGCACCCTGTCTGTGACAGTAATAAGTCAAGCATGTATTCCTGTCTCTGCAGGCCTAACTCTTCACCCTGTTTACTAGCCTAGAATCTAGTTGTTTCTGTGGTTCCCAGTTTGCATGGAAAGGATGCAAACTGAGCTTCCATCTTCTCAGAACACAGATGAAGTCAGCACCTTTCTAAACAACCAAATTTGGTATTTTCACATCTATTCCACTGCAGAAATGCATTATAGTAAATTAATTAATTTGTCTAAAATCGTCTGAGGGTTGGTAATTGTATGTATTCCAAAGAAAATGTGAAAATCTAGTTTCCAGTGTTTCTCTAGACCCCATTACATTTTTTTCAATACACATTCAGTTTTGATGAAATGTCACAGCTTAGTGTAGCTGAATATGACAGCAGTTCATCAGTGTCTCATTTAGCTGTATTTTGCAATTTATTGTGTTCAGGTAGGCCTTTAACAAGTTTTAATCTTGAAAATATACTTTTAAAAGTATTATTGTTTTCAGAGTAATCCCAATTTGATTTAATATTATTTTAATAAATAACTGATTTAGAACATTTTTTTTTCCAATTGAAATTTCTGATGTTTCTTAGCTAACGGATTTTAGTGAGCTTTCCTGAGTGCTAAATTAGAATGCCAAACTGCAGAGGATTAGAATATCCATACAAATTTGTAGTTTGGACTTTAAAACCCAAAAAAGTTTTTCAAAAAAGATTTTTAAAAAAACCCTGTTCTTAATCAGTAAGTTCAGTCTTGGAAATACTGAAGTTACTAATCAAAAATGCCTTATTAAAATGTATTTATGTAAAGGAACAATAGCTGGAGTATTGCTATCTATCAAATAGAATACACTATTTCAAGCCTACTGTCCTTCTGTGTATCTCAGAAGCTTACAGAGACAAAATTGTCTTCCTGGAAAATAATGCATTATCATTCTCACACTTTTTCTTTCTTTCTTGTTTTACATTTCTTTTGTTTCAAATGCAGGCTTCCATTCCAGAAGTTTATGTTTAAATACATTCATTTTGTAACATAAATTCATGATAATGAGTGTTCCTGCTCTTGAATCTGTACTAATACCATCAGGTTTTTACTTTTCCAGTCTTCAAGATTTTTTGATTGAATCTGTTTGGTCTTGGTTGTGCTATTGTATTGCATTTATCAGTGTGTTATGTACAATACTGTATACCAAACAGAGAAATAAAAGACAAGATTAAATATTGACCAAAAAGTCCAATATTTTTTTTTCTATCAGCCACTTGCTTGGCTTTGGAAGAATAGCCAAAATCTGAGATTAAAGCATCTAATTTTTTCAGGATGCAAATCAAATTGTGTTTACTCTTTCCATCTTCACGTTGACTTCAACTGAATGTAAACATGTTAAAAGACATAGTTTGGTTCCTTGTGAATAGATTTAATAATTATTTGGCCAAATCGTATTCTCTGCTGGAGTCTTTTTTATCCTTTATTTTACATGAAAACCTGAGGAAAACCTGCATGAGGTGAGAGAACCTTTGCTTTCTGTATTGAGCAGTATTGAGCAGTCTCTCTGTCTTTTCAGATGCCATGAAGTCTCCTTCCTTAAGTGCAAGCCCCATGTCCTCCTGCATTTTCCGCTACTAATCTGTTTCCTAGACTGTCCTTTCTCTGTCTTATCAGATTGAAAAAAAACATACGCCAAACCACTTTGTGGTGAAATGTGATTTTCACAAGAACATTTCCTTTGGTCTTTAGGGCTTTAGTGGATACAGAAGAGCTACTATCACAACTTTAATAAACTTGTCTTTGAATCTATTGAGTTATGCCATGTGAATATTCCCTTGGGTCTTCATGGCTTTAGTAGAAATAGAAGAGCTACTATCACATCTTTAATAAACCTGCTTTTGAAACTACTGGATTGTCTCCTTTTCTGGGTGTAATAGTGCTTTTATGTGGAAAAAAAGATGCCTGGGTTGATGGGTTATCCTGAAGAATGGATTTGATGCATAATTTAGTCAGTTTGTACTCTCTTGGGTTTAGTGTCTGACAGTTTCTCTGGGTCAATGCTTGCTGTACCAACTTTTATTCACTCGCTTTGCTCAAGAAGCTGGTGACAGTACCCCACAAAGATCAGATAATATTTAGTATTCACACTTTGCTGGATCCGATTTAGGTTTGATTTATTCCCAATAAAATATATTGAGGCAGAGAATTTATTTGTCCTTATATTCTAGTAATTCCACTGTTTCTTGCATTTGCAAAGTATTTTGTAATTCTTTCCAATTCACAAAAAGATCTCTCCAATATGCAAACACCACTGTCATTTTGTTTTGCAACCATTTATCTTTGTCCATTAGATTTCTATTTCAAAGTTAGGTGAATTGAAAGGCAATAGTTTGAGGTCTTATTCTTAGCTCTTGAATAGTCTTTTTGTTTCATATTGTCAACATATCCAAGAACTCTACTATAGTCAGCAGGAGCCATATTCCCAAGACATGCTAAATATAAGTTCATTTTCATATTGCATTTTAATGCTGAACACTATATTATATGATATCGGGATACATTAATTCCTTACTTAAATACTGCATTTTAAATCAACTGATTAGATATTTTGTTTTTTTGCATTCTCAGAGTATCTGAAAAAGTTTTTGTTTAGGAAAAAAAGTATCAGATTTTCAATATATTCAGAACTAATAAATCATACATAGATTTGATCAACATAAATTTGCCTTCTCATTAATCATAGAATCATAGGATCATAGAATAGTTAGGGTTGGAAAGGACCTTAAGATCATCTAGTTCCAACCCCCTGCCATAAGCAGGGACACTTCACACTAAACCATGTCACCTAATGCTTCATCCAACCTGGCCTTGAACACTACCAGGGATGGAGCACTCACAACCTCCCTGGGCAACCCATTCCAGCATCTCACCACCCTAACAGGAAAGAATTTCTTCCTTATATCCAATCTAAACCTCTCCTGTTTAAGTTTGAACCCAGTACCCCTTGTCCTGTCACTACAGTCCCTAATGAAAAGATGTTAAACAAGATTGGTCCCAACACTGATCCCTGAGGGACACCACTTGTCACTGGCTTCCAGCCAGACACTGAGCCATTGACCACAACTCTTTGCGTGAGGCCATCCAACCAGTTCTTTATCCACCAAGTGGTCCATCTACCAAATAGATGTCTCCAATTTAGAGACAAGGATGTCATGTGGGACAGTGTCGAACGCTTTGCACAAGTCCAGGTAGATGACATCAACTGCTCTACCCCTGTTTTGTTCTCCTTTCAGGTTGCTTACTACTAGCAAATTATTTAATTTTCATAACATTTTTGTCTGTTTACCATTTCCCTAATTCCATTCTTTTTGGCCCTTTCTCTGCCTGCATAACTTTCCAAACTTCTCCCTCTTACTGTCATGCTGACATAGTCACCATTCTGGTTAATGATTGGTAAGAACTACATTTTTGAAACAGAAAATCATTCAGATTGGTACTCCCATTTTCAAGGATATATTCATGAATGTCAGGTTTTGAAATGGCGTTTGAAAGAGTAAACAGATAAGATAGTATGGTGTACATAACACGCACTACTGGTTAATAAAATATGTTAGAATTACTAACCTGTATTCTTAGTTTATATGAGGTGTCCATAAAATGCTATTAATGACTGGAAAATATTATTATTAGACCAGTGCCTAGTTCTACACAGAGGGAGCTTTTACTGTGCAGGTACTTCTTTGGATATATTCTCTGTTGACTGATAAAAATATATGGACTCTTAAAATCCCATAGGAATTTCTGTTTTACCAAATGATAAATGTACAGTTTCTTGGTCCAAGCAGTCAAAGAATGTGAAGTTTACAAAAACTCAGTCATGCAGTTTTGACATTTCTCTTTTCCTCATGTCAAATACTAATGCAATT
The DNA here is from genome assembly GCA_002631895.1 of Agapornis roseicollis. Taxonomy (NCBI): domain Eukaryota; kingdom Metazoa; phylum Chordata; class Aves; order Psittaciformes; family Psittacidae; genus Agapornis; species Agapornis roseicollis. The sequence continues at coordinate 5,888 of NDXB01021958.1, read as the reverse complement.
CCAAAGATCTGGAAAATAAAAAATAATGTGAAAATAACATAAAACCCTATACTCTGAGCAATCTGTGAATGTCAACAATACCAACATATATAAATATTCTCTACACATTTTTGATGGTTGTCGTGGTTTAGATCCAGCTGGTAACTCAGCCGCACACAGCTGCTCACTCACCCATTTCCCCCCTGCTCCCAAGGGCAGGATGGGGAGGAGAATAGGAAAAATGTAAATACCATGGGTTGAGATAAGGAAGTTTAATAATTAAAGTAAAATATAGTGATACTAGAAAAAATACCAATAATAACAACAATAATAAGAAATAACTAGAAGAAATGCAAGCTCAGAAAACACAAGTGATACACAATATAATCCCTCACCACCTTCTGACCGATACCCAACCTTACCCAATCAATGATCGGTCCCTTCAGGGTAACTCCCCCCAGTTTCTATACTGGCCATGATGTGCTGTGGTATGGAATACCCCTCTGGCTAATTTGGGTCAGGTGTCCTGTCACTGTTCCCTCCCAGCTTTCCATGTCCATCCTCACTGGCAGAACATGAAAGACTGAAAAGTCCTTTATCAGGGTAAGTGCTACTTAGCAACAACTAAACATTAGTGTATTATCAGTGCTGTTCTTAGACTGAAGCCAAAACACAGTACTTCCCCAGCTACTAGGAACAAAAACAACTGTTACAGCTGAAACCAGGACAATAATACTTTATAGACTCTATTGTTTATAAATCAGAGACAATTTTAGGTGTAGTTGATGCAGTTGTTAACCATCCATGAAGTTCCTGATTTCAAGTTGAAGTCATGGTAAATTCAAAAGACACACCCTGCTTAAGTCATTAGTGGTCAATTTATACTGTAGTTAAAAGACTGAGTACATGTTATAACAATGCTTCAATTCATGTAGTTAGCTAGCCTTTTTATTACAGTGGGGCCATGTAGCACATGTAGCAGTATCCATATGGAGGCTTAGGCTTGAGTGAGAAGAAATATCCTTGCTATTTCCTTAGTTTCACAGATGACTTTGGAGGTTGTGAAGGCACAGTATCCAAACTAGCTAGTTTATTGCCAGTTCAGCTATTTCTAAATGAATTGCCAGTACATATGGAGTAAATTGATATGAATCAGTATTATACATTCTGCTAAAGAAGTGGCATGTGCAGTATTTTGAAAGTATGTTTAACAGATGTATGTAGTTTGAGACAATTATAAAACTTTTACTGTAGTCTTTGAGATGATTGATATTCCTAGAGACAAGTGAATAGGAGAACAGACTTTGATTCTCTACTCCAGAGCAGATGGATGGGAAAGATTATAAGAACATGAAAATGAAAGGAAGGACACACACACACACACACACACACAAATTAAAGCAAAAAAAGAAGGAAAGTTGATCAAAGGAGATGAAGACAGACCAACTAGAAGTTCAAGAAACCTGCAGCATCCTGTAAAATGAAAAGGGCCCAGTCAGCACAGTTATCATGTTTAGTTTGTTTGTTGAAGAATCATCCAGGAAACCAGGTCAGAGAAGCTTGCATGCTGCCTCAGAAGCCCACAGAACATAGATAGACATTTCCTTTGCTCTACATTTTGGACATGGATCTAACAGGCACATCTAAGAGTGCATTTCATCTAATTAAAATTGGCACCAACATAAATTGCAGAGAGAAGAGGGTGTATCCTCCCTTCCCATTTATTGTAGATTGTTCCTGCCCTTCCCAAGCCTTTTCCATGCCTTTAATCTGTTTTCTTGGGGAGTGCCTACGGGTTACTTTTGAGCAAGTTCACCATGCTTTTTGCTTTGAGATCTACAGCCAATGTGGGAGGGAAATAAGACCACTGCCTATTGTGGCAATCAATACTTGTTCATACTGCCTTGAAATGACTGTCAAGCTATGGATGTCCTGGGTTCATATTGAATTAGTATAATGAAATCCTTACTATAAAGGTATATTTTTAATTATAATAAATTAAAATGTCTTGCATGCATATATAACAGTTATTAATATAATTATATAAGAAACTTAAGGTATCTGTACAAACAAATGAAAAAAGGGTATTTCTATTTCCAACACCCCCTACTGAACAATATCACATCCACAAAGAAAGAACAGAGGTAGCTTCCAATTAACATTCAAGCATGTACCCCTAGATAAAATCCATCTCATTAATTCAATCTAAATGTCAACAGAAGAACTGTTTTTGTATTGAATCCTACATCCAAGAGAAAAAAAAAATGTTAATAGAGTCTAAGGATGACAGAAGGAAAATTATGAAAAAATGCATCTTCTGAGAGGAAAGGAGATAGATGGCATATAAATGCACAGTTTTCTCAGCTACATTTGTGCCCATCCAAGGACTGCCTAGAAAGCTGCTTGCTTCTTGCTATATCCAGTATCTACTTCTCTTCCTGGAGGTAGCCACTCTGTTGTCTTTTTCCACCTCCCTTCTCTGTCATTCCCTGGCCTCACTGCTGTGCTATCTGCCCCCATGCCTCAGCTCCAAACTTCTCTTGTAAGACACACAGGACCAAGTAAGACTGTCTGCCTAACTGCTGCTAATGCCTAAAGATCAGGAGCAAGAAAAATTTTGGACAGGATGAATAGTTAGGGTAGGGTTGCTTTACCTGTATCAGAGAGCTTGTCCCACCCCAGACACTTAAATTCCTACAGTCTTGTGGACAGGATAAGGGTAGTAGGGAGAATAGATCATAGTTTCACAATACCTTCCTGTGGTTCTGGATGCATTAAAAAAAACCCCACTTATTAGTGACATCAATTCTTGAAAGCAATGCACATGTCATGCAACTAGCAGTCAAAGTAGAATAATTGTATTTTCCAAGGCAGTTTATATTTTAGTCAGACTTTTGAAACAGTTAACGAGCAAACAATCAAGCAGCCTAGCAAAATGTTAGTCCAGTGTAACCATAAATAAATAAACTTCTGCCTTAGCATATGTGCTTTGGGTGAAATCGTGAAGAAGAAAATTGCTATGGAGTTTTCTGTTCTATTATAAAGTAGTACTTTTAATTGAATTTCTGTAGGACTTGTTTCTTTTCTCCTTTATTATTGTCAGGTGAAGGAAACTTCCTATCACAAACCAATATGCAAGCACTGGCACTATTAGTGACTTTTTTTAAGTAACATTTGGGAATGTATCACTGGCTTTATACAAAACATAGCTGATGTAGAGAGATGTCTTCCTCTGTTTTCCTTCAACTTTTAGACTATCTCTTAAATGTATTTATTACTTAATGATTGGCATGAAGGCACTTATTTGCACAGCTAGATAATGCCTGTTCACAGGCACCAAGAGTGATATATTCTGCAATTGCAACTAATCTATTTTACCTAAGTGTTTGTTCTCAGAGGCCAATGTCTGTCTGGAAAGTTCTTGTGTGTTAGAATGAATGTTATTTCTTTCAGTGGCTTCTATTTATCACTGTGCTGTGGGACACTACTGGCAATTTAGAAGAGAAAAATGCCCTCCAGGTTAGAGACCAACAGCAGGAACTGCTCCCATAAAGACAAATGTACTAAAGATTTATCTGTTTACCTATGTAATTTTTCCGTCTTTAAGATACCAAGGGATTTTTGTGCATCATTTGCTACTGATTTGTAAGAGATTGTTGTCTGAAGTAAAGAAACATAGCATCTTAGCCTTCTCTTACTGAAGATTCCTCATCTTTTAGACAGCTTCAGGAGAACACAAATAATTTTATAGTGAAATATATTTGCAGAGCTCTTAATGAAGCTACTAAAACATATAATTACCTTAGTGATCCTGAGTACATTCATGGTTTGAGTCTCAATAACACTGGGGGAGCAGGGAAAGGGAAACAGCTGTCATGTTTCCAGGAGCTATTCCCAAGTACTAAAGACAGGCTGTGCATTTAAAACTTCCACTTACAGAAAGTAATGATAAAAGTCTGAGAATTAGTGCTGTGTTGAATTAATAAGTTAATTACAGACTTAATTTGATTTTGTATACTAATTTGGCAGATAGAATCATCATTAAATCTAATGAAAGGCTGTTTTCAGAATATTTGTTTTTAAAAGCAACAATAACAAATTATTTTAAGCAATAGTGATAAAAATTTTAAATCAGAAACTTAGGCTTAACATCATCAATTGTGGATTTTAATTTGTTGGCACTGGTAGAAACATCACATGCAAAGAAATGGTTAAAAATTGACCTTAGGTACAAAGTTTTACATAGGAAATTTTTTTATATATAGCCTTTCATGGCATTTTTTTTGTGGGGTGTCCCTGCTTATGGGAGAGGGATTGGAACTAGATGATTTTAAGGTCCTTTCCAACCCTAACTACTCTATGATTCTATGATTTTTCAAAGATAATTAAAGGTGTCAAAGACATCTACTTAACTGGTGGTGTATTTTTATGGGAGACACTTCTGGGTGATTCAAATGGCAAATACAACCTGTCAGTGTCACCTGTGGTGTTGTTAGAAAGTAAAATTAAGAATTCATTAAATAAAAAATACTTGGATTACTTCTTAGCTTCTTAAGCAGTCCATTATGATCTTCCTGAAAGAGATATGGAGTGTTTACAATTTGCTGCTCATTAGTGATTTTCTAGTAACTAAGTAGAGAATATGGGTCTGTCCATCTTTCCAAAAGTCTATTTCTAGAAGATGGATCTCCGAGTTTCTCATATTCAAAATCTTCTTGCTGTAAACATGAAAAACTGTCTAAAGTAATGTTTGGAAGGGTGATTGAAAATTAATAGGCTAGTTACTGGGGATGGAGAAAATGGGGACCTTTGTCTGGACACAGTTGTCATCAGAGTGAGAAACAGCCAAAATACTGCAATTAGAGAGAACACATATATTTCTCAGTTCTTACCTACAACAAGCTCAGGAGTGTTGTATCCCAACTAGAAGGAAGTGCAGCAAGGGGGTCAGGAGACCTCCTTGAGTGGATAAGGAGCTGCAGAGAAAAATTTGAAGTTAAAAACAGGCTTATAAAAGGTGGAAGCAAGTTCAGGTGGCGTGGGAATAATACAGGGATGTTGTCCAGGAACTAGGGACCAGGTGAGGAAAGCTAAGGCCCAGTTACAATTAAACTTAGCAAGGGATGTTAAAGATAACAGGAAGGGATTCTATAGCTATATCGGGAATAAAAGACATACCAGAGACAATGTAGCCCCCTTCCGGAAACTATCTGGTGAACTGGCTACGCAGGATTTACAGAAGGCTGAGGTACTGAATGACTTCTTTGCCTCGGATTTCACTGGCAAATGCTCTGACCACACCACCCAAGTCTTGGAAGGAAGACACAGGGACTGTGAGAGTGAATACCCTAGGCCCACTGTAGGACAGAATCTGGTTCAAGACCATCTTAAGAACCTCAACATACACAAGTTCATGGGACCTGATGAAATCCATCCACGGGTCCTGAAGGACCTGGCGAATGAAGTTGCTAAGCCACTGGCCATCATATTTGAAAAATCATGGCAATCAGGTGAAGTTCCTGACGACTTGAAAAAGGGAAATATAACCCCCATTTTCAAGAAGGGAAAAACTGATGACCCAGGGAATTACAGCCCAGTCAGCCTCACCTCTGTGCCTGGCAAAATCTTGGAGCAGATTCTCCTGGAAGGCATGTTAAGGCACATGAAAAAAAATGAGGTGCTTGGTGGCAGCCAGCATGGCTTCACTAAGGGGAAATCCTGCCTGACCAATTTGGTGGCCTTCTACGATGGGGCTATGGAATGGATTGACAGGGGTAGAGCAGTAGATGTAATCTACCTGGACTTGTGCAAAGCGTTCAACACTGTCCCACATGACATCCTTCTCCCTAAATTGGAGAGGCATCAATTTGATAGGTGGACTACTCAGTGGATAAAGAACTGCCTGGATG
>NDXB01021957.1:47161-73477 GCA_002631895.1 Agapornis roseicollis | reverse complement strand
TTAATTGATTGCTTAGGGAAACACCAGCTCGATAAAAAAAAAAAAAAAAAAAAAAAAAAGTCAGAAACCCAAGATAGGCTGGAAAGCTGTAAGGACAGAAATCATGCAGAAATATTCTCTCTGAAAATGTCATAGTCTTCCTGAAACATCTGCCATGAAATGCTTCTCTTCCACAGCTTGCTTCTTGATTATCCATTTCTCTGTGTCAGCTTTATTCCAGTTTTATTAAACAGAGTACAACTCTTAAGTGTACAAGCTTAAATAATTTATCAGATTAATAGAAGAGAATGTTTCCATCTTTCAAAACAGGATTTAAAGTATGGAAAAGAAATGTCAGCACTTTTAAGTGTTCTGTACTAGAAACATCAGCACTTTAAATTGTGCTATATTAGATTGTGGATTTCGTGGTGGCTTCTGCTTTATTAAAATATTTTTAAAATTGTGCTGTTTCTTTCCAGTACTCTGCTTTGTCCCCATGTATAGAAGGGGAGGAAAAATCCCCAATGTTTTTCATGTCTGCCTGTTCCTGAATATTAGCGTGAATAGGCTTAAATATGTTCTAATTCCTCTGTGGGCAGTTTATTTCCAGAGGATTTAAGAGGGCTGTTACTCAGATTTGTCTGCTGTCACACAGAGAAGAGCAGAGGAGGTGAGTGTTACTTCTGCATTGTCATCTGCAGATTATTTCACTGTTGTTAAGGAATGTGAAAGATTTCAAGGTGACTCTGTGGTGATTCCCATGCATACTCCCTCCCAAACACTGCATTACTGCTGCAGCATAAACACCTCTTTCTTTGCATAATCATCTCTTTCTTGACCTCAGGCCAAGTACATCCAGAAATGTGACAGTGTCAAATCTGTAGGTAATTATACTGAAGCCTGACTGGTCTGCAGAGCTCTATCTTGGCAAGAAAAGTCATTGAAGCTTTCCTTTTTGCCTGTTTGCTGTTACAACATGAGAGCTTTTTCTCACTAGGGCAGAAGTTCCTGTTTTGCTTTGCCATAGTGCATGAGGGACATACAGAGCAACCTGCTTTCATGGATAACTGCAATCATGCCAAGCAGGGCCATGACACTAGTCCCAAGGCATCTATAGTAAATGCAACATAGGGCAGGGCTACGAATCTTGCACACACACTTGAAGTATATTTCCTTTAGTCCTTCTGCCAGCAGTGACAATTTGTGGCTGTATTCCTGTGTGCTTTGCAGAACTGGATCTGTTCATCTGCCCATCCAACATGTTGCTGAACATCACTTCACCACTCCCCCATTTCTGGTGTATGTATGGTGCCCGCAAGAAGGATGGAGGAATGAGGAACAATTACTGTGGCAGTGATCATTTGCAAAAAGATGTGTCAAAGCACTGCTCTTGTTGTTACAGGTCAGGGAGGGTGAGAGAGACACGGAGTGGCTTCCATAATGCTAGATGCTAATTTTCATAGCAGTTAAAACTGTCTTTGGAGCTTTTCCCCTGGAAAAGCCTTCCTGACCTCCCTTTGAGATGGGTCTGGTAAAAAAAGCAGGGCAGGGATTCACATTGCCCATATTCCATCTTAAGTCTCCTTGATCTTCATTCTATTTCATCTAATTATAGGGTTGTGGATGGAAAGTCTGACCTAAATGACCTCTATCTAGCATAAAAGAAATGGCCAATATATGTATTCTTCCAGCTTTGTTGTTCTCTTAGCTTTCATTCTACCATCCATGTATCTTTTGTTTGCGTTTCTCTGTTACCTTTGCAGATACAATTCTCTTCTTTCAGTTTCCTACAGCAAAGCTGTCAGCAATATTTTGTTGTTTTCTTTTCCGTGTTTCAGTTCCTGATCACAAGTTTATGCTATTTCACTGTTTAAAGTAACACATGCTTTATATTTACTGGCAGAACAACTATGGCTGCTGGTGTTGTTTTATCAAGTTGGTAGACGCATTCCCCCTGCTTTTCTTGTTACTGCTTTTTTTTTTTTTTTTTTTTTTTGTTCCAGTGTATTTTTTTCCCATGATTACATAGAGCAAATTAAATACAATCTTTGTGGTAGTCTGCTACCCACCCATCTCTAAAATGAATTCTGCTTATCGACTTGCTCATGTAGAAATTTAACCCTCGTGAAATCTGTAAAACCTTTTGTTTTCTACAGTGCTAGCAAAACGGTTCATGTTAGACTTGGGTTTAAATTCATCTTTTGCACAGCAAGGACTAATGGTTCTCTCCTCTGAAAATGACATCAGAAATCTGAAAGATACAAACAAATATTCTCTCATTTTCTACAGCTTTAGGATTTAGAGACCACTTCTGTCTGTTTGCTTGGTATGACAGTATCATTCCATCTGTCCTTGTTTTCTACTTGTTTCTCACCAGCAGATTCCTAAGAGGCTGGGGCTTTTTTATAAGTATTTTTTTTTAGTTTAGTGTTTTATTTACTTTTTAAACACCTTGAGGAAAGACTTTGTTTCTTTCCACTCTCCTGTCCCTTATGTCTCAAATCTCAGATCTCTGGACACACTGACTATGACTCAGATTAATGTCACTCCTACACAATCTGACCAGGTTCATTTAGACAGACCATATGTGGAGGGTGTAATGTTTAACATAACCTTTATTTATCTGAAGACAGTTGATGTTACACAGGACTTTTGATTCTGCAGATTGACACAAAATATACTGAATATACAGATGGAAGTTGCAATCAGCAAACCCTGTGACCATCTCCTCTTAGTCTTCACACGTTATACTGGTTTATTATCAGTCACAATTCCCTGCATTGTAGCTTCCCTTTCTGGTGAGTTTTGCACAGGCTCAATGCAGAGAAATATAACTGTTAAGAGTTTTCAGCTGTCCTGGTTTTAGACCTGGAAGAGCTGGCTTTGTCTTGTAGCTAGGTTTGACTTTGTGATTATCAGTTGTGAGCAAGGATCTATGAATTGTCAATCTTTCACTCCTTTCTCTCTCTGGAGCACAGTTCTGCTTAACCTTGAGTTTGCTGACTTTGGGTGGAAGTAAGGATGCTGACAGAACTATAGTTTTGCTGAGACGGGAGCTTGAAGGGAGGGAGAAAAGACTGAAACATCTCTATAATTATTACCTCTTTCCAAGGGCAGGAGAAATTGTATTTGCCAAGAAGCAAGAAAATAGATCTCCAGTTTTGCTTCAGGGTGTAGCCATTTATTCTTCCTTCTTCAGTTCTAGGCATTTCTATGCATGTTACTCTCACCATCTGGGAGATCCTGGTTGAGTAGCAATGTCAGAAGTGCTGGGGACGTAGCTCAATCCTTCTTTACCACAGAGACAGGACTGTCTGGAGGACATATAACAGACTTGTGAATAATGTAAACAAGGTCTAATATCATAAGCACTGGGCAAAGGTGTTGACTGTACAGTGTGGTGTTCCAAAGTATTAAGGAGACTCTGCTGTATGACAGTTAGAGCAGGGTAAAGTTGTCTGAAGAATGAGAGGTGCTGAAATGAAATCAGGAGGTTTGTTTCACCTGGGACACCTTTTCAGTGGCAGCCACAGGCAGATTTTCAGTCCCTGTTTCATGTGAAATGTCCACATACAGCCAGGAGAAGAAATACATACCTGTCATCTACTGGGACTCAACACATTTTTTTGGTATGTCTGAGCTGCTTCTGTTGCTGCTTTATGAGTTTCACAAGCCTGTTTGCTGTGTAGAGCCCCTCACTAAGTGTGCCTGGCTCATGGCAGTCCATTCTCTACCATAGTAGTGTAAAATGGAGAAGGGATCTCACAAATCTGCAGAGGGGATGTAAACACTGCTGATAAAATTTTAAGGGTACTGGCCAGTTCATGTAATGAGTTCTGCATGCTTTAACATTCAGATATGCCAGTCTTCCCTGACTAGTTGTATCGTATGACTGTAAATTCTATTTCCAGTGTGATTTGTCCCTTAAGTAATTTGGCCACAGCAAGCTGTTCAGTGTTAACCCATCATGATCCATCCCACAGGATGGTACGCTGCATACCTGGGGCTCAGATTAGAGATGTTAAAAGGAAACTCTCTGATCTGGTGCAGCCCTCTGACTAGTATCCGCTGCTGGTTTTCCAGGTTGGCAGTGATGAAATGATTACAAGGTGTGCAAGGGCAATGAAGAGAGACTTAAGGGCCCTGGGACAGCTGGTTAGAGGGTCTGGAGCACAAGTGGTGTTTGCCTCCATACCTGTTACAAGCAAGGATGAAGAGATAAATAGGAAGAGTTTGCAGATGAACGTATGGTTACATGACTGGTGCCAAAGGCAGGGTTTTGGGTTTTTCAATCATGGGCTGCTATATGAGACACCTGGTTTGCTGGTGGCAGGTGGGATACAGCAGTCCCAGAGGGGAAAAAGGTTTTTGAGGCAGGAGTCAGCAGGGCTCATTGACAGGGCTTTAAACTAGATATGAAGGGGGAAGGGCAAATAACTGGGCCTGTTAGGGACAAGCCCAAGAGAAAAATGCTGGGGCTTGAAGGATGGTGGACTAGGGAGGACTCTCAATCTATTGTTTCATTTGAGGGATTGGATAGTTGTTTAGACCCTGTCCCACAGGGGAAAAAAGTGTACTAGAGCAAGAGTTAGCAGAGCTCACTCACAGAGCTTTGGGTTAGATTCAAAGTGGGAGGGGTTGTAGCTGGGTTTGAACTAGTGGGGCATTGTTCTAGTATTAATGTAGACCAGAAGGCCTCCTGCCTCCCGAGGGTGCCACTAGCGCACTCTGCTCGCTCCCTGAAATGCCTGTACACCAATGCACACAGCATGGGGAATAAGCAGGAGGAGTTAGAAGTATGTGTGCTGCCTAAAGCTTATGATTTGGTGGAAATTACAGAGATATGGTGGGACAGCTCGCATGACTGGAATGTGGTCATGGATGGCTATGTCTTTTTTAGGAAAGATAGGTCAGCAAAGAGAGATGGTAGAGTTGCTCTTTATGTGAGAGGGCGACTAGAATGTGTTGAGTTCTGCCCAGGAGCAAATGAGGAGCAAGTGGAAAGTCTGTGGGTATGGATTAAGGGGCAGGCTGGTACGGGTGATACAGTTGTGGGGGTCTGTTATAGACCTCCTGATCAGGATGAAGGATTTGATGGGGCTTTCTACAAGCAACTGAAAGCAACCTCACGACTGCATGCCTTGGTCTTCATGGGGGATTTTAACTACCCCGATATTTGCTGGAAGACTTACATGGCCAATCATTCACAGTCTAGGAGGTTCCTCCAGTGCACTGATGATAACTTCTTAATGTAAATGGTGGACAAACCAATTAGGAGGGGAGCACTGCTGGATCTAGTGCTCACCAACAAGGAGGGTTTGGTTGAAGCCATGATGGTCAATGGCAGCCTTGGCTGCAGTGACCATGAGATGGTAGAGTTTAGGATCCTGTGTGGGAGGAATAGAATACTTAGCAAGGCCGCAATTCTGGATTTCTGAAGGGCCAACTTTGGCCTCTTCAATCAATTGCTAAGAGAAGTCTCATGGGAAAGGGTACTAGGTGGTAAAGGAGCACAAGATAGTTGGTCGGCATTCAAGAACCACTTCTTCCATGCTCAGGATCAGAGCATCCCAATGGGTAGGAAATCAAGTAAGGGAGCCAGGAGACCAGCATGATTAAACAAGGAACTGCTGGGCAAACTCAGGTGAAAAAAGAGAATCTATGGATTATGGGAGGAGGGGCTGGCCACTTGGGAGGAATATAGAACAGTTGTTGGAGGATGTGGGGAGGCAATTAGGACAGCTAAGGCCTCCTTGGAACTTAATCTTGCGAGTTGGGTTAAGGATAATAGAAAAGGCACCCAGGGGTGCTGAGGGAGCTGGCAGAGGTCATTGCTAGGCCGCTCTCCATCACCTTTGGTAAGTTGTGGGAAACGGGATAGTTGCCTGAGGATTGGAGGATGGCGAATGTCATGCCAGTCTATAAGAAGGGCAAGAAGGAGGACCCAGGTAATTATAGACTGGTCAGCCTTACCTCCGTCACTGGAAAGGTGATGGAACAACTTATTCTTGACACCATCTCTAGACATATCAAGGATGAGGGGGTCATTAAGAGAAGCCAACATGGTTTTACCAAGGGGAGGTCATATTTGACCAACCTTATAGCCTTCTATGAGGAGGTAACTAGGTGGTTGGATGATGGTAGAGTGGTAGATGTGGTTTTTCTTGATTTCAGTAATATATTTGATACTGTCTCCCACAGCATCCTCATAGACAAGCTAAGGAAGTGTGGGCTTGATGAGTAAGGTGGATCGAGAACTGGTTGAAAGGAAGAAGGCAGAGAGTTATGGTCAATGGGGCAGAATCTAGCTGGAAGTCTGTGACCAGTGGAGTCCCCCAGGGGTTGGTGCTGGGACCGGTGCTGTTTAATATTTTCATCAACAACCTGGATGAGGGAACTAGTGTACCCTCAGCAAGTTTGCTGATGATACTAAACTGGGAGGAGTTGGCTGACACACCAGAAGGTGGTGCGCCATTCAACCTGGACAGNCAACCTGGATGAGGGAACTAGTGTACCCTCAGCAAGTTTGCTGATGATACTAAACTGGGAGGAGTGGCTGACACACCAGAAGGCTGGGTCGCCATTCAGTGAGACCTGGACAGGCTGGAGAGTTGGGCGGGGAGAAACTTGATGAAATTCAACAAGGGCAAGTGTAGAGTCTTGCATCTGGGGAAGAACAACCCCATGGACCAGTACAGGTTGGGGGTTGACCTGCTGGAAAGCAGTGAAGGGAAAAGGGACCTGGGGGTCCTGGTGGATGGGAGGATGACCATGAGCCAGCAATGCGTAACATATCTAAATCCATGCCCTGGTAGCAGGCTATAATTTTATCTGCAAACTGCAAATTTTATGTTCTTTTTTAAAGAGAAACAGATTAAAGAATGATAAAAATAACACAATTTCCCAACAAGAATACAAAACCAGAACTTATTTCCAGCTTAATTTTTTTAATTGCTATACTTTATTAGAAAGAAACCATCCTTTAGTGAGCCTGAAAAAATTGCCAGCCATTTCTGATAATTTTGAAAAAAATAGCCAATGACAGCAGAGTGAATTTCACTGTTAAATTTGAGCTGATTTGGCTGAAAACACTTAAGATGTACACCTGAATCAATGTAAGACTAATTAGATTAGTTTCTTCCTTTGGCTATTCAGCTTCCTGTTCACCAGTAAAATTTCTGAAACTAATTAATATAGCACAACCATTGACTGTAGTACCATATTTTTGCAGCAGGAGATAGAAGTATAAATGAAAATTGCCATGACAGCTGCTAGGGCTTAAATGAAATTGTGCAAATAGCGTTGAGAGAGGGAACATGGTGAATTTCAGAAAGCTCTGTGCTGTCATAACACCACCTGGTAATCTATGACAAAAGGAAATAAATCATAATTAACAATCTCTAGATTCCATAGAGCAGGAAGTTGTGGGTTTTTTACCCCAAAAACATCATTAGAAGAGGAAGCAATACTGACAATTAAAAAAACCCAATAGTACAGATTTTTCAAGTATTAGTAACTGTCTGCCACTGAAGGTAAAGTCTTGGTCTCTAAGACTGACAACTTGAAAGGCACAAGTAATTTGTAGACCTACAGTTATGTCATAATTTTATCTTAATTAAAAAACCCCACAACAAAACCAAGAAACCCACCAGGGACTACATGTAGTGCCTTGTTCAGTTTGTTTAACTAGAGCAAGAGCTGCTGGGGAACAGCAAGCATGATATCTGAGAACAGGTTCTGTTTACCCCAGGAAAGGCTATGGTAAAGCTTCTGTGGTCTAGACAGCAAGATACTACCACCTGCTGCCTGGCAGAAACAAGCTCAAACTCCCATTTTAATCTTCTGGAAGTGGACAATGATGAATTAAGAGGAAGTCTCTAATCACCTGGCTGCTGACATTTCTCAGTCTCTGGAAATTAATGGGTGAATCAAGCCTATATAAGAGCGTACTTTTGCACAGATTTCAGTTAGACATGAATGTTTCAGAGGTATAGATTTGTAACATATGATTTTTTGTGTGATCATGACTCTTTTCAATCCAACTGACTTTAGGAACCACCAAGACGAGGTGAAGCAGTTGTGTTATAACACGTGTGCACCAGGTTTGATTAACACAAATAGCTTGAGCACCGTCAAGGGCTTTAAAAGCACTACCAGATTCGTCAACAGATCTTTTCAATTGCATGTCACACTGTGACTTGACTACTAGCATTAGCTGTATGATTTTAATCCCATTTCATAAAATCACAGGCTGGTTTGGGTTGTAAGAAACCTTAAAGCTCATACAGTTCTAGCCCTTGCCATGAGCAGGGACAACTTCCATTAGACCAGGTTGCTCCAAGCCCCATACAGCCTGGCCTTGAGCACTGCTAGGAATGGGACAGCCACAGCTTCTGTGGGCACTCTGTGCCAGGGCCTCAGCACCCTCACAGGGAAGAACTTCTGCCTAAGAGCTCATCTCAATCTCTCCTCTGTCAGGTTAAAGCCATTCCCCATTGTGTTGTGCCTACAGGCCCTTGCAAGAGCCCCTGTCCAGCTTTTTATGGTCCCTTTAGGCTGCTCTACAGTCTCCCCTTAAGGAGCCTTTTCTTCTCCAGGCTGAACAAGCCCAGGTCTCTCAGCCTGTCTCCAGAGCAGAGCTGCTTCAGCCTTTTTTTTTTTTTTAATGTCACTGAAGACTTCACATATTGGCCTTCAGCTCTGCTTTAAGCTCTGGCAGCCTCAGTGAAGCCAGCTCTCCCAGGCTATTACTAACAAAGCTGCCTTGCTTGCTGAGCTTGTAAATCCATTAATAGAGTTCAGTTCTTTTAGGGTTTACATGTTAATGAAAAATGAGGCTTATGCTATCAAAAAATCTGAGTTCAAATGGATAAAACTGAGGTAGTGACAAGTTCTGGCCCTGTTGCTACATGATATCTAATGCAGCCTGCGTTAAGCTAATAGCATCTGCTAATTAAGTTATGAACTCCAGAGCCCTGTCTGAGGTCTTTAACAGGGTAATATCCACTCTGTACTGGGCACAGCAGGAAAAATGCAAGGTAACGATCACTGTATTACAGTGGTATTTTGAAGATATTTTTGAGGAAATGTTCCACACTCTGTTGCAAATGTCACATCCTCAGTCCCATGCTTTGATTCTGTCTCACATCTATTCATCTGCCTGGACTGAATGCTTCTTCTCTGTAGTGTAAATACTGAATACTTACATAGTCCTCCAGGTCTATTAATGCATGTTTCTATTTATTAAATATTGAAATGTGAATGTTAGCCTCCATTTCATCAAGAACAGCCCGCATAGATAGATTTTCCAGTCTAGCCACCAACTTTCTCTTTGCTAGTTTTGCACTAGGATGGAGAAATGATACCTTGACAGTGCCTTCAAATCTTCCTCAGTTTTCCTTTGAACACCTCTACTTGAATGTTAACCTTTGATAAGCTACACACAAAACTTGATTTCTTGACTAAGATGCAGCTGTTTTGTAAGCCATATGTAATGGAAATCTGTGGTTTCTTCTGCATTACTTGACTGCCACTATGCATGGCTGGTTTGTGTCAATTTATTTTAAGGTTTTGAGGATAGGATATGTTCTTTCATTCTGTGGGATTGTGGTTGAAAAATAAGATTTTCTGCAAGTTGGAGTGGTAAGAATTGTACCAGCAATGACTGAAAAGATACAAAGATGTGGTTGTTTAGTTTCAACTTTAAAATCACCAAGCAAATTTAATTCCAACATGGAGCACTTCAGTCTTTTTCTAAAAACCAGTGTTGGGAGTTCATATATGAGTTATGCTCTGTGCAACCACTGTAAGTAAAGCAGAAAAATGACCCTAAAAACATTATTTGATCTGTGAGCAAAACAAACTCATATAATGGCAGGAAGCTTTCAGCAAAAAAAATAAAATTGGAGAGAGATTTTTAATTTGGTTTTCCCATCATCTTAATATAATAAGAAAAGCAATTTTGGACAGCAAGCCAAACAGTTTACAAATGCAATTTAGGAAAACCACACGATGAGAGGTTGTAGCATAGGGGCCTTTTTGCTTTTAGAGAAGGAGAATGCAGTAAAGGTCCACTTCCTTTTGCTCTTTGGTCTTGCTTGGGAACTCCATTTAGAAATGAAGCTGAAACTAAATCCTCATATTATATTCTTGGTGGGAAATTGTGTTATTTGAAACTATCAAGGTCCTAAGAGTTAAGTTTTGGATCCAGAGGGCATTCAGAAGGTTGCATTTCATATCTTCACTCATGCAAGTCCATTCGAGAATTATCTGGCTGCCGTTAATTATAGCTTCTGCTATGTATGAGCTAATTAACAAAAAAAAAAAGTCAGGTTAAGCACCATCCAGTAGTCCATAACTATGTAATTTGTGGAAATAAGTGAAACCCTAACATTTCTTTCCTAGCTCTGTGTGCCTTGATGCTCTGCTGCTAACAATAACACTGAAGGTTGATTTGCATCAGTCACTTCAGTGCTCTGTGTCAGCAGTCAGCCAGATCCTGGGTCTGCTTTGGTAAAACTTGCTGCTCAGACCTGCTCTGTGCCCAGAACATGAATGTGTAACAGGCAAGTGGTCACCAGACAAGCTCTCTTTAGCTTCTGAAAGCTGTCTGCTCTGTAGATTTATTATTGTGGTACACAAAAGTATTTGAAGAGAGTCAGTGAGATTTTAGATGATTAGCCTAGTTTTCTTTTGACAGATGTGTAGATGGCATGGGCAGGGCTGAGATTTGCTGGCTCTTAGCTGCTGAGGAGGAGCAATAGCTGTAGAAAATGAGGATACTGAGAGCTTCATGCTCCCTTCCCTCATGCCATGCCTGGCAGGAGGCAGATTTAGCAAGGACCGTGCCACCCCCATCCTGATGCCTCCTGACACACAGTACTCGGTCTATTCTCATCTCACATGTGATCCCATCTCTACAACCATTCAGGGCTATACTTTTGTCCCTGCCTTGGGCCTAACAGCTGCTCATCTTTATTATTCCCCTCAAAGTTAAGTCCATGTGCTTATGCTACATTTCCTGCAATAATGTGTAAGTAATACTTCTTTTCAAACACTGTCAGTGTACAAAATTCACCAGAAAGCCTTAAAGCAGAAGCAAATTACCTTCCCATTCCTCTTCAGCCAGATGAAGTGAAGAAACACACTGGTTTAAGACCTTTAATTTTTGCCAGAATTAATTTTGCCATCTTCAAAGAGCTCCACACAGCTGTCTGCCAAATGTTTATATCTGCCCTGGGAAACCATTAATTCAAACGTGTTTATGAGGAGCTGACCAACACATCGGGGTGCCAATGCATGCTTACTGGAAAGTGAGAAACACTGTTTAAGCAGATGCAAACGCTCCTTTCCAAATCCCCATGCTTTGTAAGAATGCAGAATTTCAGGTATTCAGAGGATGAACCTTGAGAAGTGGCCAAATTCAGAAAACCCTGGCATTGCTAATTTGGTCATGATGAATCACTGCTTGTTGGTAGTGGAATTCTTAAAAGGGAATAGTGAATCATCTTGCACAGTATTGGCAGGAATCAAATTGCCTCTGGGCATGGAATTACAGGAAAGTAAAGCCAGGGTAATCCTTTTAGTGCTGCAGTAAGAGCACACAGATTACAGGTGCTGAATGCTAAATAGATCAGTCATGGAGTGGGAGTGACACATAGATGCTAGTGCTAGCCAACAGAACAATATGAGCTCTCAATAGGAAATTATGTATACTTGGCTACTATTTGAGTTACTTAGGATAGGGGTCTTAGACAAGTTATCCAGAATGATGCTTACCCTGGCTACAAATATCAGGCTACCAAATGGAGACTGGTAATAAGTGGTGTCCCTCAGGGGTTGGTGTTGGTGTTACTGATATTTAGAATTTTGGTAATTAAAATTTAATCAATAGTTTATAATAGTTAATAATGTAGAGTTATAAGAAACATTTTAATGAGAAGTATGTTTGTACGGTAACCAGGTGCTGTTATGAAATTCTTTGTATAGCCCTCTACCAGGACCCAAAGGGATAGGTCAAAATCCTTTCATATCAACAGGTAGTACAAGCAGTTTATGTAGAACAATGCAGGTAGCTGTCAAGGTCTAGATTAATGAGAACAAAGAAAGCCAACCGTAACTGTTTATAGTTACCTGCCAAAGAGACCGTGGAATTAGGTGAAAGGTAATTCCGGCAGGGGGAGATCATGACCACCGACTCACTGACCACCTACCCATTTTGTACCCCAGACTCATTTCTAGAGGATTCTAACTTGTGTTGTGCAGAATCGGAAATGGGAGGAGAATATGTTAATGATTGTTGGGAAATAACATGTTTATGTATGAGTAGGCTCTATGTAAGAAGCTTGATTTTGGTGCAAGGTGTGCACGTTAGGAGGAACTATCCCCCGTGCACCCAGCGCCGTAATAAAGAAGTGTCTGCTTATCTACATCCCGTTGGTGTTGGTAAGTTTCTTATTCCGGATTTTCAGTAACATTGGAACTGATCCCATTCAACATCTTTGTCAGTGATGTAGACAGTGGGATTGATGAACCCTCAGCAAGTTTGTTGATGACACCAAGCTGTGTGGTTTGGTTGATATTCTGAAGGGAAGTGATGTGATCCAGAGGGACTTTGACACACTTGTGAGGTGGGCTGATGCCAACCTCATGAAGTTCAACCATGCCAAGTGCAAAGTCCTACACCAGGGTTGGGACAATCCCAGGCACAGCTACAGGTTGGGCAGAGAAGAGATTCAGAGCAGCCCTGCAGAGAAGGACTTAGGGGTGTTGGTCAATAAGAAACTGAACATGACCTGGCTTCAGTGTGTGCTCACAGTCGAGAAAGCCAACCATATCCTGGGCTGCATCAAAAGGAGCATGACCAGCTGGTCGAAGGACATGATCCTGCCCCTCTACTCTGCTCTCGTGAGACCTCACTTGGAGTATTGTGTGCAGTTCTGGTATCCTCAATATAAAAACGACATGGAGCTGTTGGGGGAAGTCCAGAGGAGGTCATGTAACCCTTATCACTCTCCACAACTTCTTGAAAGGAGGTTGAAGACAGGTGGGGATTGGTCTCTTTCACCAGGCAGCAACGGACAGAACGAGAGGACACAGTCTCAAACTGCACCAAGGAAGGTACAGGTTGGATATTAGGAAGAAGTTTTACACAGCAAGAATAATAAAATATTGGAATGGTCTTCCCAGAGAGGTGGTGGTGTCACCATCCCTGGATGTGTTTAAAAAAAGACTGGATATAGAACTTGATGACATGGTTTAGTTGAGGTGTAGCGCATGGGTTGGACTTGATGATCTTAGAGGTCCCTTCCAACCTGGTAATTCTGTGTGTGATTCTGTGTGTGATGTAATGGAAGGAACCTAGCTGAGTGTTGATTTTCTGTCTTGACTGAGAGACATAACAAAAGATGTTGTTTGCTACAGTGAAGTAAATACGTTTATTTTCATTGTTTCTGTTTGTCACAATGAACATAAATATATGAGAAGGAAAGTCACAGGGAAACATAGGTAGGTGTGCAGCTGTTCTATGACCTTCGTACTTGGCTGCACTTGGGATGCCTGGCCAACGTTCTCAAAGTGGACAATGGTGAGATCATGAGAAACTGTACTGTCCCATGAGTAAACAATTAGAGGTCTGGCATAAAGCTAGTTGTTCTTCTAAAAGTATAAAAGCAGGACCATCTTGTGCCCATGGGAGAAGCCCCACCTATGGGAGGAAGCACCACATGGGAATTTTCCCTACTACCTGAGACTCCCAGGTCCACTGGGACTTCCCACCTGGAAGTGTGGGCCTGTATGATCATTCAGGGGTAACTGGTGATGTATTTCTTCTCAAACTCTGTTCTTTCTATGCAGTAATGATTTAATGCATTGCTAACTTTCTTCTATACCTTACTTATATACCTACATCTCTGATCTGCTTTATTGTACTTAAGCCTGGGTAAGAGAAGGCTGCATGGAGTCCTCATAGCAGCTTTCCAGTATCTGAAGGGGATCTGCAAGGGTGCTGGACTGGGGCTCTTCATCAGGGACTGTGATGACAGGACAAGGGGTAATAGGATCAAATTTAAACAGGGGAAGTTCAGGTTAGGTATAAGCAAGAAATTCTTTACTGTGAGGATGGTGAGGCACTGGAATGGGTTGCCCAAGGAAGATGTGAATGCTCCATCCTGGCAGTGTTCAAAGCTGGGTTATGAGGCTTGGAGCAACCTAGTTTAGTGTGTGGTCTCTGGCCATGAGAGGGACTTAGAACTGGATGATCTTAAGGTCCTTTCCATCCCAACCTATCTTATGATTCTGTGATTCTGTGTAGCTACAGTGAAGACTGTTAAATCAGATGCATAATTTTGAGGCTCTCATCCGTCCGTCCGTCCCCCCCCCCAACAGCAAAATCTAGGTTTTGTTCAAACATTGGCTCAGCAAGATAGCAGCTCTTATCAGTATAGTTTTCAAAGCTTGATTGAAGTGTTCATCCAGTCCCATATTTGTTGAAGCAGCAATACTCAGAAGAAGAAGATGTATTTTGAAGTAGATTTTTATGTTTTTTTTTCTTTCTATAAGCCAACTGTGTTATAAAAGAAAAGACTTCCAGCACCTGATCCTGACTGGAAGGATTCTATCCCTTTCTCAATTTCTATCTTTAAAATACTCCTTTGCTGCTCTACCTTCAGAAAAAAGTTTGCTTTACTGTATGCTTTAAAATACCCACAGTCTGCTGTATATTAATAGTGTGTTTTTAGAGAAGGCTGCATGGAGACCAAATAGCAGCCTTCCAGCATCTGAAAGGGGCCTATAAGGATGCTGGTGAGGGACTCTTCATCAGGGACTGTAGTGACAGGACAAGGGTTAGTGGGTTCAAACTTAAACAGGGGAGGTTTAGATTGGATATAAAGAAGAAGTTCTTTACTGTTAGGGTGGTGAGGCACTGGTATGGGTTGCCCAGGGAAGCTGTGAATGCTCTGTCCCTTATAGTGTTCAAGACCAGGTTGAACAAGGCCTTGGGTGACATGTTTTAGTGTGAGGTGGTAGGGGGGGGTTGGATCTAGAGGATCTTAAGGTCCTTTCCAACCCTAACTCTTCTATGATTCTATGTACTTCTCTGTCTGCCTGCCTGCTCCTGTTTTGCTTGTTTCTTTGAGCAGTCAGCATATTTGGACAAGAGCATCTTTTTTTCCCTTCCCCTTGCAGCCTTAAGCTCTGTGCTAGGAGGATTTGGGGGGCTACTGGAATGAAAACCAGAACCACATAGTTACATCCTAACACAGAAAAGCAGTTTTTGCTCCACTTTTTCTCAACTGAGTTTTAAATCAGCATGTAAGCCAGAGCAGCCAGAGCATGTAATCAGCATGCTAGTGTTCTGCAGAGATTCTGCCCACCACAGTTTTGGGGTAGTTCTTCCCTGATACCTTAAATATCCTGATTTTCTGAGTTTTGTGGGGGTTTTTTAACACTTAGCTTTTGCATTTTAACCTTGTCAGGGGTATTCCCTATCTCTTGTGGGTTGATTAGTTGGGAAGCTGAGGCTAAATTAGTTCTTGTGTGCAGAACTGTTGACAGCTTTCCCCCATACCTGACAGTTTCATTGATAAAACTAGGCTCCAGAAATATTCTGCTATTTTTATTTTTTTTCCCCTTTTCTTTTTTTGGCTGCTTGAGCTGTTTCTGAGCAATTTTCTAGGATCATATTTCTGCTGTCTGCAGATTCTGCTGAATTCTGCTGTTTTCCTGACTCATTTTGTCTCTTGCAAACAGCCAGTGATGTGCTGTCTTAGAAAACTGCATTACAGTGGAAGACCTGGTCTTCAAAAGAAATAGATATGAATAATTTGGAATTGTGAACACTCCATGGGACTTTCTGGATTCAATAGCTTCCTGGCTTCATTCCAAGGATGGAGCATTTATCACTTCTTTGGGCAACCTGTTCCAGTGCCTCACTATCCTCACAGTAAATAACTTCTTCCTTATATCTAACCTGAATTTCTTTTGCTTAAGTTTGAACCCATTACCACCACCCCCCTCCACCACCACCTCCCCCTTTTTTCTTTGTGATAGTTTTTGTTTTCTGACCTATCTAAAATGCTGTTATTACTGCCTTATGGGTTTTTACCTGAAGTGCTCCACAGCTTCCTGAAGAACTATGCTCCAGACTGTGCATCGCTCTTGCTGATGCAGAATGATACTCTACAACTCTTTTCACCCAGCAAATCAGTCCAGTACAGTGACTGTTTTCCCTCAGCAGTCCAACGCTACTTATGGATCTTCACATCTCCCAGACCACTCTGGAATGGCACTGTGGCATTGTCCAGCATGTTATTTGCATTTTTAAATAAATTTTGGCTCTAGTCCATGTTTAATACCTTCCCCTGTTTATTCTCAGCTGCATGCTACCACAGACATCTGTCCCGGGGATAGAAGGACTAATAAACTTAGTTAACATTAGCAGCTAAAATGGGCCTTAATAGACCTCCCAAAGATTCTTTCTGTTCCCCAGCAAGCCAGCTGAGAACCTTGGGGGTGCTCAGAGTGTCCTGGGGATGTCTGACATCTGACCAAAAAAAAAGCCATTTCTGATATTTGACACTTTTTTTTCTTTGTCCTATTTACTGCAGCTAAGCCCATAGTGACAACAGTGTGAATGTGAATGCTTTAACAGATCCAGCTTGAAGATGTGACTGTCTCAGAGTAGACAGTTGCCTGGACCTGTTTGAAATTGTTAACTGCTTTTTTATATGCTGTTTTATATTGCTGGAAGGGATGTCATGCCTCAGAGCAGCAGCCTGTAGAAACAGAAATAATTAATACTTCAACTTGAAGCTTTCCAATTATTGCTTGCAGGCTGTCCACAAAGCTCGAGGACACCATGCTGCTCCCATCGATACCCAGCTATGAGGATAACATGCTTGTAAATTGCAAGCAATTTGAGGTGACCACACCAAAATGCAGTACTCAGATGAAAAGAAGGACAGCACAAACTTCTCACTGATGTACATCAGCAGAAAGTCTGACCCTGAACCTCTGCAGTTTAATAGAATTCAAACTGATTATTTGTTCTGCACTCCCTCTGGTAAGATGCAACTACAAGTCTGTGAAGGACAAGCTGTCACCTCAGAATTGCTCAGGCACATCCCATGGCACAAGCATATCCCTTCATGGGGATGTACAGTCAGCTTGTTATCTGGTGCTGGTTGGCCTCAGGTCCTTCCAGTGAGGTAGTGTGCCAAAGCCTTTTTTTTTCCTGCAAGACTACTCTTTTCCTTGTCATCCTGTGTGCCTCATCATGATGCTGAGGGAGTAGCATCATGATCTCCTCTCTTCACAGGACCGGCTTTCTTGTTTATTCTGCTTCTTCTATGGAGTTGTACCCATGTCTGCCTCATCTGTTTAAATTAGTAAGCCTTCATATGTGGAGCAAGAAGTATAAATTTCACATCAGCTACAGAGTGCAAACTATGATATGACTTACCTAGTGCGTAAGACTGAAGCCTGCGCTTTACCATCAGCTACTTATTGTTTTATTGTAACTGTTGTTACTAAATTATTATTGAACTGTGTGTTTGTGGAAGCAGGGAGAATGAACTACACAGAAATAAAGGAATGAGTTTCAATTCTAACACTATTGGATCCAGAGTCCTTTCTGTCCAGCTGCCCAGCCAAGACTATCTTTTATTACTAGATATGAAAATCTATGAAAGATCTATGAAAAAGCTCAAAGGCGGTACCATATTTTATTGTCCTAAAATAAATATTTATGAGCTAGAGCACGGAAGTAGCTCTGCTGCTATGCTAGGCACAACTCTTAACGTAACTCTGCTCTTATGTTAGGCTGTTATTCTTCGGGCACAAATGTTTCTTTTTCTTTTGGAATGAAAGTATTGCAGTTGCTGTACTGGAGATACTGATGTGCAAGGAAGAATATCTCCATAGATGAGAAGAATTATACGGAATTATCTGGAAAGGTCAACAGTGTTGGTGCTTTTATTTTTAACTTTTTTGTGTGTCCTTGCCTGCAAGGGATTTGCTCAATATCCATTATGTTGTTGTGTTTTGTACTTGGAACTTAGGAACACTTAATCTCTATGGTCTCAGTAATTCCCTCCTGCTGCTTACTGAAATCTGAAGGACAGAAATGGTGGGCTGGAATGATCTAAGCTTGTCCCTTTGGATAGCAAAAGATGAGATAAGAGCCACACCTAGGCTTCTCTGTGTGTGGGAACAAATACTGCTGTTCAGTATTAATAGCCAGTTGATGAAGACTTGAAAGCTTTATATGTGGAGGAAGACACTGCACCACTAATAAAACCCTCCTAAAGGGTTACTTCCCCTCAAAGCAGCATGCAGGCACCTTCCTTCTGTTTTTGTTGTATCCAGTCCCAGCTTCTGCATCTTTTTCTTGATTTGCCAGATGAGAAAGAAGCCATTTGCATCAGTGATCCTATCAGATTCTGTGGCCCTGAACTCTGGGAGTCTCCTTCCTCTTCCTCTTGTTTCTCGCCCTTTGCATGTCTCTCAAGAAACATTAGGAGAAGGACTGAAGTAACACTGGCTACAAATTGGTGCAGAGCAAGGGAGAATGGTAGTACTCCTCAAAGCTAGGAGTTGTATTATTTGCAATGTGTAAAATAAAATCCCAATCATCAGTCCTGCTGAGTACATGTGAAGTTGGATTTGGGCTCATGTTGAGGCTAGTTTCTATTATGTTCCTTGTTTAAAGAGTTAAAATATTGTATAAGGAGTTCCATATAGGTTAAAAAAAAATAAGATTAAAGTGGATGTATTTGATGTTTCTTTTCTTTTCTTCCTTAACATTTAATTGAGGTGCAAAAAGGGCTTTATTAAACTTTTTCTCCTGTAGGGCAACTCTTCAGTGGATGGGAAGAATGTACAGATGAGATTAATAAACATAAACAATGTCAATGAGGCTTTGCACATGGCTTTTATGTATACATGCTGCAGCTAGTGAAGTCTTCTCCCATCTAGAAGACAAATGACATTCTTTCCCTGTGCTGTTCCACAGACTGAATCTGCTGTATCAGAAATAAGCCCTCCTTTCTTGTCACCTTCCTCTAACTTGTTGATTTTAGACCCAGAAAACTCAGACATCCTCAAGGCTTCCTTGAAGAACAGACATTTACCACATTCTCTTTTCAGGGCTGGTCACTAAAGTACCTTACTCACCACTTCTTTTTGGTAACTTCAAATGACAAAAAGTTGGGGGAAAAGAAAACATGTTGTTGAATTTTGCTAAACTGTGGGAGTTCATGTTGTATGTTCCATTATTAACTGTTTGACACAGTGATGGAGAATCAAACTGGGTGTTACTGATATTTATGAAGTGAAAAACATCTTTCATTGCTTCAAAAGGTCTTTCAATGTACTTCAGAGAAGGGCAATTTCAACAAATCACAATGCTGAAATAGAATCAGTTCTTCCCTTGAGTGCTACAATAAAGAATAGATAACATTTCATTACTTTACTGCACCATTTCAAAACCAAATAGTAAAGAAGTACTGTCTATGGACTGCAACTTCTCTGCAATAGCTAGACAAACAGATCTCTTTTTGTCTCAGAGACTAGACTTGCTCTGCTAACACAAACTCTGTGACATCATCTTTTGCAACAATGGCACACGTGTGCCTGGGCTACAAATTATATCAATTGGTTCTTGCCTATAGAATTGTAGAATCACCGACTGATCTGACCTCTGACCTTTCCACCCCTGACTACTGACCTCCTACCCCACCCCTGATGTGTGAAATCGCAGCCCTAACCCTAACAGATGTGCGAGGGCAACTTTGTTACGCTTCATTGCCCTGATCGACACCCTGACCTTTGCCCCGAGCCTGATTCCCAACCACTGACCCAAGACTTCTGAACGATTCAAATGTGACTCCCAACCTCCGAGCATAACCCTGATGCTCAAAATCCCGACCCTAACCTCAACACATAATGCAGACCTGTACCCTAACCCAGAAACAGTGACCTTGGGTCTGAAACATGACCTTTTACCTATAACCTCTGAACTTTTGACCCCTAACCCATCACCTCAGATCACAACCTTGATGGCAAAGAAGTTTCCTCAACCCTCACCTGAAGCCAAATGGGAAGATAGTTACAACGAGGCCCACTTTGTTACGCCACTTGAGACATTTCTGGGCATCTTCCTGGCTGACCTCTTAACCCCTGACCACTGACCTCTCACAACAACCCTCATCCCTAACACCAACACCCAACCCCAAATGCAACCCTAACTGGAAAAAAAGGGAAGGGCCTTTCTTCCACAGTAACTGTAATAAAGTGAGGGTAACACTATGTAGATATATATATATAGAGAGAGAGAGTGTACACTGTAATTGTAACAAAAACAACAAAGTGAATGTTGTTACAGAGATTTCTACCCTCAGGTTTAGGTTTTCAAGCCTAACCCTAACACTAAAACTTACAGAAATCCTAAGTGTAAACCTAAGCCTGACCCTAAACCTAACCATAAGACTAAGCCTAAGTCTAACCCCTAACCCTAAACCTAACCTAGGGGTGTTGGGTTAGGGGTTTCCTTGCAACCAGAGGTGAGAGTAGGGATGTTTTCTTCCAACAGGGGTTAATAGATGTAACAGATGTAATAGAAAAACAGGGGTTAATAGATGTAGTAGGTGTAATGGAGCCCTCGCCCTAACCCTAGCCCTAATAGATGTAATGGAGCAACAGGATGTAATGGAGCAATAGATGTAATAGATGTAATGAAGCCATAATCCTAACCATAACTGTAACAGTAACTGTAACCCTAACGCTAACTTTAAGCCTACACCTAATCTAGGGGTGTTTTAGCGCAACTGAGAGCCAGGGTTATGGTTTTCCTCACAAATGAGGGTGAGAATAGGGGTGTTTTCTCGCAACCGAGAGCGTGGGTTAGGGTTGTACTCGCAACCGGGGAGGCAGAAGTCTTACATCAGAAGCGACAGTGAAGATCAGAAGCCTTAAAACTCTTCCAGTTCCAGCCCTTTGCCACAGGCAGGAACACCTTCCACTAGACCAGGCTGCTCCAAGCACCATCCAGCTTGGCCTTGAGCACTGACAGGGATGAGGCAGCCACAGCTTCTTTGAGTAACCTGTGCCAGTGTTTCTCCATGCTCACAGGGAAGAATGTTTCATGGTATGCTACATTTTGTGCTATCCTGCTTTTGCTATATGACGTCTGAATGATATCAGTCATGAGGAAGGTACAGTGAGTGCACACCATAAATTGAGCATGCTGTCATTGACACTTCTGAAAAATACTGCACAAAACTATTTGAAGGAGCTGAGCGGACTGATGTGGAAAGATAGGTCAGTACTAGGAAGCGCATATTTATCCAGAAATGTGGGGAGAGTTAAGAGGAAACTGAGACTGGGACTTGATATGGAAGGCCAGGTCTACTGGAAGCTGCTAGAACTGGTCTGACAACAAAGGGGAAGACTGGTTTTGATAGAAGTCTTGCCAGACTGGTCAAGAAAGCTTTACACTAGATATGTTGAGGGAGAGGGGCATCATTCCATCCCAACACTTCACTCAGTTGCCACCACCTGTAATAAAAGGTGGAAGCAAGGACAGGCGGCCTGGGAAGAATGCAGGGAACTTGTCCAGGAAGCTAGGGACCAAGTTAGGAAAGCTAAGGCCCAGTTAGAATTAAACTTGA
This sequence comes from Agapornis roseicollis, assembly GCA_002631895.1. Classification (NCBI taxonomy): domain Eukaryota; kingdom Metazoa; phylum Chordata; class Aves; order Psittaciformes; family Psittacidae; genus Agapornis; species Agapornis roseicollis. The sequence continues at coordinate 51,830 of NDXB01021957.1, read as the reverse complement.
CTAGGGATGTGAAAGATAACAGGAAGGGTGTCTATAGGTACATTGCAAATAAAAGACAGACTAGGGCAATGTGGGCCCTCTCCAGAAGCTATTAGGAGAACTGGCAACCCTGGATGTGTCTATATTGCTTCAGTCCTCACAGGCAAATGCTCTGATGACACCACCCAAGTCTTGGAAGGCAGATACAGGGACTGTGAGAATGAAGACCTTGGGCCCACTGTAGGAGAGAATCTGGTTTGAGATCATCTTAAGAACCTGAAAATACACAAATCCATGGGACTTGATGAAATCCATCCGCGGGTCCTGAAGGAGCTGGCGAATGAAGTTGCTAAGCCACTGGTCATCATATTTGAGAGATCATGGCAATCAGGTGAAGTTCCCGAAGACTGGAAAAGGGGAAATATAACCCCCATTTTCAAGAAGAGGAAAACAGATGATTCAGAGAACTACAAATCAGTCAGCCTCACCTCTGTGCATGGCAAAATCTTGGATCAGATTCTCTGGAAGGCACGCTAAGGGACATGAAAACAACGAGGTGGTTGGTGACAGCCAGCATGGCTTCCCTAAGGGAAACCCTGCCTGACCAATTTGGTAGCCTTCTATGATGGGGCTACAGAACTGATAAACTGATAGACTAGGGCAGAGTAGTTGATGTCATCTACCTTTGCACACAAAGCGTTCGACACTGTTCCACACAATATCCTTGTCTCTAAATTGGAGAGACATCAATTTGATAGATGGACCACTTGGTGGATAAAGAACTGGTTGGATGGATGCACACACAGAGTTGTAGTCAATAGCTCAGTGTCCAACTGCAGATGGGTAATGAGTGGTGGTGTCCCTCAGGGATTGGTGTTGGGACCAATCCTGTTCAACATCTTTATTGGTGACATGGACAGTGGGATTGAGTGCACTCCTAGCAAGTCTGTTATGACACTGAGATGTGTGGTTTGATTGATACACTGAAGGGATGTCTCTGTGTACATTGATGAGAATTCCCCAGATCTTTCTCTTCTATAGGCTGAACAGTCCCAGGTCTGTCAGTCCTTCCTGACATGGGAAATACCCCAATCCCTTAATCAGCTTAGTTGCCCTTTGCTGGTTTGTCTCCAGTTTGTGTGTATCTCCCTTGCTATGAGGAGCACAGAGCTGGACCCAGAACTCCAGAGAGGAAGGATCACCTCCATTGACCTGCGGGCAACACTCCTCCCGGTGCAGACAAAGGACACCATTGGCCTTCTTTATGGCAAGAGCACATGGCTCATCTTCAGTTTACCAGGATCTCCTGGTCCTTTTCTTCCAAACTGCTTCCCACCAGGCAGCTCCAGCCTGTGCTGGTGGCTGGGGTTGTTGATCCCAAGGGCAGGATTTTGCAGTCTCCTCATTCAACCTGTACCTCAGCAGTTTGTGAGGATCACATGGAAAACAGTGTTAAGTCCTTACTGAAGTTCAGGTAGACAATATCTATTGCTTTTCCCTCATCTGAGCAGGTTGCCACCCTGCCATATCATTTGTTAAGCTTGAACAAATGAACTCAAGATTTCCCTCTTGCTCAGCAATACCACAATACAATGGTTAACTTTGTTGAGTGAGAATTTCACATGAAAACTGATATCCTACTCATAGCAAGAGAGTCTAGACTAGTATTTCATCACTGAGGCTGTAGGGCAGCTCTGTTTACAAGAGAAGCTTTTCCTTCTCAGTTTTGCTTTCCCTGCTAGTGACTGGCAGGCCTTGCTGGGGAAGACACCAATAGCAGGAAGTAGCCTGTCCCCCTTTAGTTCCGATGATCAAGCCACCTTTAGTAGGGAATGCCAAACTTCCATCTGCCTCTTAACTCCTCATGGCAACAGAAAAGCTGCGGGTTGAAGGAAAGCCAGGCAGATCATGACAGGTTAGCTACATGAAGCTACAGTGCAGATCAGACACAGGGCTGGTGCTGACTTCAGAAATAAGAGTGGGTGGTGCCCAGCCACCCTTTAGGTGGTTCTGCTCATTCTGAGGTGAGGTATTTGGCTGATACAAAAATTCTTCGCTGCCGTGCGTAGTGTGGTAAAGAATCAAGAATGCAAAGGTTGCCTCCTCAGAATGACATTCCAGGGAAAAAATATAGATGTACACAGTGTAGATGCCTTGCCTGAATCTTTCATGAAATCTTTGTGTTTCTGGAGATTTCCTCATAGAAGGGGGAGAAGTTTTCTCTCTAAAGAAACATATGTGAATATATTATACTATCTGAAGTATTGCCACTGCATTTGAACCCTCTCCTCCCTAACTACCCCTCTCCTGTTCATAATTTTCTGAATCTTTCATATTCAGCTTTTCATGAGATCTGTTTTTGACTGGTTTCAGTATAACAGGGACAGGCTGAGTACAGGCAAAGCTATAACTGGATGCCCTGTTTTACGACCTCAGCTCTGTTTATTAAGTATACTGTTAATAGAAAGTGTGTGGCTGCCTATAGTAATAACATTTATAATCAGATCAAATAATATTTCACAGTTGTAATATATTCTCAGGAGGGCATTAAATATGGATTCACTGGGTGACGGAATAAAAAGGTCTCATTCTAATAATATTGTTCAATGTTCCTTCATTGCATACCTAAACCTTGCATTTTTCCCCAACTATTTCAAGAGAACATTTTATCTAAGAAAAATATCATGTTAACTTTGTAGCTCTACATGCTTTATTCAAGGTTGAAAATACTACTATGTACATTATAAAGTTGTGGGCTCATACTACCTTGTGTTGCTTGGCCGTTTTCACCTTGTGATTGAGCTCAGTCACCTCTCAAAACGTCAAGATGTTACTGATCTTGTCAGAACAATAGCTCGTGGGAGAATGGGTAAGAAACAGTAAGGCAAGCAGAGCAATAGGATTTTTGGTGAATCCGCTGGGAAACCTATGAAAAACAGTGTGATTTTGTCTCAGTGCCATTTTGTTTAATTGCCCTGTGAGGCAGCAATATTTGTGGTGACAGCACCGGTGGGTGTAATCCAGTTTTCATAAACATATGTTTAGTGGGGAGGCATAAAAAAATGAACATGCAGACAAGATCCCCATTGGACTACCAGGGAACTGCCCTGGTTATCTCTTTTCTCCTCAGTGAGTGTCTTGGTGGCTTGGGGTACACATTTTTTCAGGCACAGAATTTTCCATATTATCTTGTGATTAAGGGAATCATATAATGTGTGAAGTGTATATGAGTATCAGAAATATGATAGCACTTAGGAGTGCAGTCCAGTGAGGCATTAATGTCATATTAAGGCATGAAAAAGCTGTGTTATCATATAAGAATTATGAGAGAGTATTTATCCATGTTCCCCTTCCTTCCTGCCTCTTATCTGTACTAAAACCTCCAGGATCACTGAGAGTGTTTCCCACTTCTTCTCTCTAAAAAGCCCTTGGGAAAAAATTACGTGTATTTTCACAGAGTTACAAAAGCCATAAAATGGGCTGTAGAAACACAATGGCTGTAAACAATTGTAGAAACAATTGGCTGTAAACGCCTCTGTTGCTTCTGGGAACTTTGATTCTGGGGAGAGAAAAAAAAAACAACAAACAACAAAATAACCAAACAAAACACAAAAGAAAGAGAAATAAAAATTACATTTTTAAAATAATCCATTTCCATATAAGGTACAAACTTTATCTTCTTTTATAGAGATTTTATGTGGTAATTTGTGGTTTGATTAAATTCTTCCTAGGGCCTGCTTCAGCCAAGCTTAATTTCCTTAATTCTAAGTGCTTAGGCAGTTTTATTGAAGTCAACTGGATTTAATTCTTTATTAAAGATCAACTCTATTTAATGGTTGGCTAAGTTGGGATAGAAAGTGCAGAATCAGACAGAGTACTGCTGTCAAAGGGACGTGTAGTCCATCTTCATGTCCTTACCGAAGGACTGATCATATCTTAAACATTCCTGGCACATCATTGTCACAGCCCTGTCTTTAGAAGCCTCCAAAGATGAAAATCACTATGCTCTCTGCAGCACACTTTGCCTGCCTTTCATTAGTGTCTAACACACAGGTTCCTTCCATTTATTTAATTCCACTGCTTCTTGTCCTATCCACTTTGTATATAAGAAATGTTATTCTCTGCCTCCTTACAACAGCTTTTTCTGTGTCTATACCTGTTAATATAGCTCCCTTCAGGTCTTTCTGGGGCATTACACTTACACAAACCTGTGCTCGGTCTTCATGCTTGCCTTAATTGGTACATATGTTTCTCAAAAGGTCAGGTGCTCCATACTGGACTTCAGCTGAAACCTTACTGGAGATCGTATCTTACATTTTGTAGAGCATTTCTCCATCTTAGGAAAGCTTTTTCTTTTTTATGTTTACTGTTCCATCTGTATTTGATCTATCGATGAGATGAACCATTTGTCATGTTCATTATGATGTGGAGTCAAGGAGAAATTTGGACATTATCATTGACACAACAGTAAACCCCTGAGTTCCCTATAAACTGGTGGGGTTTTTTTTTATTTTTTTTTTTTTTTGTAATGGACATGAAAGAACAGTAAAACCTAAAGTTGTGATAATGTTACTCACTACATAATATGTGCAATATTCCCATCTGCCTCCCAACACACACAAAAACACTTTTTCTTCTTCTTTTTCTTTTTCTTTTTTTTTCTTTTCTTTTTCTTTTTTTTTTTTTGTTT
>NDXB01021957.1:27870-47099 GCA_002631895.1 Agapornis roseicollis | reverse complement strand
TCTTTTTTTTTTTTTTTTTTTTTTTTTTTTTTTTATTATTTTTTTTTTTTTTTTTTTTTTTTTTTTTTTTTTTTTTTTTTTTTTTTTTTTTTTTTGATGAGACACAATCTACAACCGATTATGAACTAACTTGTTGAAACAAGTTTTGCTGGGAAAGTTAATGGAACATGAATTCTTTATGGATTCTTTGTGGAACATGAAGTTCTAATGGATTCAGAAAGAAGAATTTCCACTGCAATCAATTCTTCAACTTCATGAGCATGTTTGGATCTAGACAGCATCTCAGCATTTATCCTTCAAAATCTCCTTAGTGCTTGAATCCGAGAAGAAAAAAGAAGGTGAAGCAGCAAGTGGAGGGATATTTCTTGCTCCAAACTTTAAACCATCAGAGCAATAGAAAAGTAGGGTCCTTGGAAACTCTATCTGAAAGCATGAAAAAACTTTCTTTACTGTGAGGGTGGTCAAACACTGAACAAGTTGCACAGAGATGTGATGGATCCTCCTCTGTGGAGATACTCAAAACCTAACTGGACACACCCCTTGGTATTGCAAAGCCCTACTTCTTTCCCTCCCACTCCCAAATTTTTGTTGTTTTTTGAAAAGTACCTCAAAGGAAAAACATAAAATGTGTAAAATTATCTCCATGTATGTTGCTTTTCTGGGATGAAGATCAACTCAGACAGCTAGAATTGCTGCTGCATTTATAGCAGTGGGACTCCTTGAAAACTAAAAGGAGACCTCCCGTATTTCCTCACTGCTGAAACAAGGCTTAATGGAGCACAGCTTATTGTAATGCATCATCCATGGGCAGGAAGAACAGATCTTCTGAATTTCCTGTTGTCAGTTATAACACCAAAAATGCTGTTTATGGTCAAGGAGGAAGCGTATAAAGGAAGAAGTAAAGTCAGGGATTTATTGTTGGTTTAACTGAAATATTAAGAGACTATTCAGTAGCAATCCAGCTCTAGTTGTTAGAGAAATGAAGGAATAGCAGCGCATCCAGAGTGTTGCTGTGAAATGGTAACACATGTTCCTTTCACCCGTCTCCTTGGTGCTGTTCTCATCCTTCCACTGCTCCCGTGTTTTGTAGTGGTTTCACACTGGTGGTGGTAGTATGGGACATTATTATGAGTTGTCAGCATATGGAGTCCTTTGCCAGGAAGAATGTGGTGTTCATTTGGACGATATCTCCTTTGTTCCTCTAGAATCCTGTTTGGATCACTTTTATATGTTTGCTGAGATGCTTTAGTTCTTCTCCACTGGTCTGCAGCTCCATGGTACATCCAAATATATGACACCTGGTGCCATTTCAATACGTTATCTTTCTGTTCTCTTTGTTACCCCTAAATCCAGTTTTGTCCAGCTCCAGTTCTTTTAGCTGTCCATGGGCAAGCTGTTTGCAGCTGTGTTACTCTGTGCCTCAGCTTCTCAGGGCCTCTGCTCTCCTACCAGTTCTGTGTTTGTCAACACCTTGTCATCACATTAATATTGTATAGATCTCATTCCACACAGAGTAACTGCTTGTCATTGTTGTCTATCTAAAACTATGGTTATACCACACAAACAGAAGCAAAAGTAGAACAAATCAAGCCAGCTGGAGAAATAGCTGTCATAGCTAAAAGAAGCAACAAAGCTACAGGCAGGCCAAGGAAAGTTCAGAAAGGGCAAACCTAACAAGCTTCAGTCCATAGGTCTTGCAAATTCTACACAAAACTTAAAATCTGTTACTGAGAATCAAGTACTACATGATTACGATGCCACTGGTCTCTAGGTCCAACCATGCTGCTTAAGGTCACAGGCATGCTGTTGTCAGTAGGAGCTGTCTCCTCTGCCCCAGTCCCGAGTTATCTTCAATTAACAACTTTTACCCAGGCTCTACCTTCTGTTTAACACCTATGCTTGTCATGAGGTTTTCTCTCTCCTGGGAAAAAATTTCTCCAGCAGTCCCTCTAAAAAAGTACCAACTTGTTGCAATAAAGGACACTTTAATTTAATAGCATTACTTTTCCAGCTCTCTTTTCCAGATTGCTATTTATTCGTCCACTCAATTTGTGAACTTAGAGCAAAACCATTACTGTGAGCCCTAGGGTCTTCCCTGCTTACCTATTATTCAATACTCCTTTTTTCTCCATCATTATTTTTGTCAGACTTCTGCCTATTGGCTGGTGGACTTGTTTTCAACATAAACCAATTAAATACTCCATTTGCCTCCAGCCTGAGAGTCCAGTTGTCTTCTGATACAGAACTATCTCTCTGCAGTTGTTTTTAGATTTTTTTGTGCTATTCTGTGCCCAAAAGACACTTGTAGGGAGATGGAACTGCCAGTTCCTGCATCTTGTGCTGGTGTAGTCTTAGTCTGAAGTGCCTATTGCAGCAAACATATCCCACATACTCTTTTATCTCTTATGACCTCTGGATACTTTTCTGTCTCAGATGATTTCAGCATTTGGACTCATGTTCAAAATGGCAAAGCCTTGCACTCCTCACTGTAGGCCTGTCATTCATAAGAAAGACTTCCTCAGGGTATAATATTACCACGGTTTTATCAAAAGTTATTTTGCAATCTTACATGATCTATCCCTCTGCTGCCAACACTCTCTAGCCCCCTGATGCCCTAGATCTCTGCTACTCCCTAATGTCTTACTGTGGTTTTAGCTGTAAAAATTGAAATACAGGTTCTGGTCTTCTGTCATGTGCAAATAGCTTTTTCTTACCCAGACTCCCCTCACTACTTTATTACTCTATTACTTTAACAAAATAATTTCTTTCTGCATGTCTGGTACCACTCTAGCGTGTTTCTCCCAGTCCATGCTTCCAGAAGGGCTATTTTTAATTCTGACTGTGTAGTCACTACTAACTAGTCCAGAAGAAATCTGCCCCTCTTTCTTTCTCTGCATTTTCCTGAGTGGAGACATGTAGCCAGAGACTCTTCAGATCACAGCAACTGGTTCTGAACTATTTCTGGAATAGTCATTTAGAAATACATTCTCCCACTCTTTCTAGATTAGAAACCAAAGGAGATGACAAATTTAGTGTGACTAAATTAGCTACTAAATTATTCCCTTTAAAATAGACTTATATTTTTATCCTACTTCTTGGGAAAAAATAAATATCCTGATGTAACCGTTATTTCTACCTGGCTATTTTTCAATATCTCTACTTTCTTACCCTGAATCCTACATTTTTGCTAAAAAAGTTGATTTTGATTGAGATGTGGAGGTCTCTGGAAGGAAAGACATCCAAATACAGTGCTCCTGGCTCAAGGAAGTATATGTGGAGCTCAGTTCTCATTGGAGGCAGCAGTCAGCTGTTGTCAAACAGTAACCCTGTTTGACTTCCTTTGCTCTGTGGACCTTGAGACTGCATGTCCAAACTGAGGTGCAGTGAGACTGCAGCATGCTGCACAGCTGTAATTATGGTGGTGGGCAACAGGCCAGGTTTGCCCGTGTTCTTACAATATTTTTTTTTTACTTGAATGGCATTGATAAAAGGCATAGGGAAACCCTGATAAATGACATGTGGAAGCATTTCTGCCTAAACATGCTTAGAACATTTTAGGGTACAGATCTGAGCTTAGACAAAGAAATGTTTCTGACCCAAATGGCTCCTTGGACAGCATTAAGAATTCATTAAATGTGTATGTGTGTGGAGGCCTGCACTTTATCCATGTTTGAAAGGGAGACATAAGAATATAGTGCCATTCAGCAGCTGGCTTCCTACCAACATCATTTGGAAAGAGAATTTTCTTAGGAAGAAAGAATATAGTTAGAAACACATTGAGCAATGGCGTGAAGTATATTGTTGTATGTCCTTTTGCTTCCCTTGGTAAATCCCCTGGGTAAGTAATGAAATTATTTTGATACTACCTGTCTAGGTGATGTGTAGATAACACACAGTTTAGTTAGATCATGCAATATAAATACAGCTCTCCATAGATGTTATAGTGGCTAGCACTCTGCTCAATTATCTCTCAATTAAGTGACAGCTGCAGCAATATTTTCTTCATATTAATTAATGAATTAACTGTAAAAATGCCAACACACACCGCAAAATGCCATTTGTCATGTTTCTTGCTGAACTGGACATCACTACATTTGACCAATTAATGTAAGTGTTTTTCCATTTATGCTTTGTAGAGGCATTACTAGAGTGAAACAAACTAGAAAAATCTCTTAATTGTCCTCTGTGATGGGGACTTTCAGGAGCCAGGTTCATCTTCATCCTATGCTTGTTCAGTGGTAACCTTGGTCCACAGGTGAATCAGGACAGACCATGAAACTGGGCTTGCTTCCAGAGCAACACAGATAGCTTCACCTTCGGTGTTAATTTTCAGAGCATGGGTGGACTGAGCACTTTAGGTCTGCTCTGGTTTGGGAACAGTAAAATGACAGATAGCACCCTTCAACTGCTTCTTTCCCTTGAAAAGCCCAGCTGAAGATAGTTCAATGGATTCACCCACTTGCCTCTACCTGACATTTGAGATCATGTATTCAATAAAAATTCCAGAAAAATAAATTCTTGCCGCTTCAAAAGACTCTGTCTTGCTAGATATGCCTGAGCCAGTTTCCTTTGGAAGTTAAAGGCACTTGGTGCCCTCTTTGTACACTCCTCATAGCTGATGAGAAGCATGAGCTCTAATGAGGCTCCTGAAAAGTATGTCTCTTATAACTTGGGTAAAAAAGTTAGGTTTGTCTCTGAGGAATTATTTTTAAAGGTTACTTTAATATCAAATTAATGATTTTGATTTTCTAGTAATAACACTTTCAGCGTTTGGCAGATTCTTTTAGTAAAAATAACTATTGGGTGACATTTTAAAAGCAATTTGCTGTTCTGGCTAGCTGAGTCTTTGAATCATAATGATTAAAAACGGAAAGTCACAAAAGCATAACTGAAGCAGTTGCCCTTGATATTGTACTCTGAAGTACAATCCATATCCATACCCATATCCATCCACATCTATATAGTAAGTACTGTGTTACTTCAGCAGCCCCTGACTCAGAATAGAATACCCCCACAGTGCTAGACATGCACACACTCTAGCACCTTTGTGGGCTTCTGAGAAGTTTCACATGTAAATTCATGTGGCTAGGAAAAAGCATGAGGAGAAATGGAGAGTGAATGACTGCAAAAGGCAGATAAGTGTCTGAATTTGGAGTAGAGCCCAGACCTCTTACATCTCTATCCAGTGTGTTTGCTACTTGATCCATGTTCAGACTGTGTGAAAGTGCATTTCAGTCACTGCTGAATTCAAAAATTCATTTGTTGTTCCAAACAACCCTTTGGTGGTATGGTTGTTAATAATGTCACTTCCATTACATTTTTCAAAACAAGAGGTTTATTTCCAATTTTTTAAAGTTGTGCTTAGTTTTGAAGACTGGAAGAGGCATACATCCGTATAGATTTTTCTCACAATCATGAAATCTAATATGTCATTTCTGGGACTTAGCTCATCACAGGAGCTCCAAGGACTCTGGAGGGGAGCATAGCTCTCCTCTCTGGAAGCATCCTTTCATATAGTAAAAGCCAGTTCCCAGTCTGTAGTATTTGAACCATGAATAGAGAACCCAGAGAAAAACTTTATTCTTTGAAGAGATATTTCTCTGCTTCATAAGCTTCCTGAAACAATAGGCAATTACTCACTGTTCATTCCCTTACATTCCTTAAGTGGTCTGCTTTCATTCTTATATTACCTGCTTAGGAACACTGAAAATAATCTCTATTTACATTTTCATATCTTCTGATCCAATCTCTATGGTGGATAATTTGAATTGCCAGTGATCTGCTGGAGTAGGAAAAGAAAATCTTACTGGTACCCAGCTTGCCTTGCTAGACATGTTTTGACAAGCATGTCTAGGAAGACATGTAACAAATGACTCATGAAGGCTACTTATATGCTTGATCTACATGTGCAATCTTTCAGTTTGTACTGGCACATATCAGATGAATGTGCATAAACGTTAGAGTGGGGCTCATTTAGCTTTACTGCTGGTTGACTGTTGAAATCTGGGATGTAGAATCATAGAATAGTTAGGGTTAGAAAGGACCTTAAGATCATCTAGTTCCAACCCCCCTGCCATAAGCAGGGACACCTCACACTAAACCATGTCACCCAAGGCTTCATCCAACCTGGCCTTGAACACTGCCAGGGATGGAGCACTCACAACCTCCCTGGGCAACCCATTGCAGCATCTCACCACAATAACAGGAAAGAATTTCTTCCTTATATCCAATCTAAACCTTTCCTGCTTAAGTTTGAATCCATTACCCCTTGTCCTGTCACTACGGTCCCTAATGAAGAGCTCCTCCCCAGCATCCCTAGAGCACCCCTTCAGATACTGGAAGGCTGCTAGGAGGTCTCCATGCAGTCTTCTCTTCTCCAGGCTAAACAGCCCCAACTCTCTCAGCCTGTCTTCATACAGGAGAGGCTCCAGTCCTGTGATTATCCTTGTGGCCCTCCTCTGGACTTATTCCAACAGCTCCATGTCCTTTTTATGTTGAGGACACCAGAACTGCACACAATACTCCAAATGAAGTCTCACGAGAGCAGAGTAGAAAGGCAGGATCACCTCCTTTGACCTGCTGGTCACACTTCTTTTGATGCAGCCCAGGATATGGTTGGCTTTCTGGGCTGCAAGCACACACTGTTGACTCATATTCATGTTCTCATGGACCACTACCCCCAAGTCCTTCTCCGCAGGGCTGCTCTGAATCTCTTCTCTTCTCTTTGCCCAACCTGTAGCTGTGCCTGGGATTGCTCTGACCCAGGTGTACGACCTTGCAATTGGCATGGTTAAACTTCATGAGGTTGGCATCAGCCCACCTCACAAGCATGTCGAAGTCCCTCTGGATGGCATTCCTTCCCTCCAGCGTATCCATCGAACCACACAGCTTGGTGTCATCAGCAAACTTGCTGAGGGTGCACTAATCCCACTGTCCATGTCAGCAGCAAAGATGTTGAATGAGACCAGTCCCAACACCAATCCCTGAGGGACACCACTCGTCACTGATTTCCAGCTGGACACTGAGCCATTGACCACAGCTCTTTGCATTCAGCCATCCAACCAGTTCTTTATCTACCGAGTGCCCCACCTATCAAATTGATGTCTCTCTAATTTAGAGACAAGGATGTCATGTGGGATGGTGTCGAATGCTTTGCACAAGTCCAGGTTGATGATGTCAACTGCTCTACACCTCCATTAGTTCTGTAGCCCCGTCATAGAAGACCACCACTTATCTACTAGTGGTCCATCTATCAAATTGATGTCTCTCTGTGTGAGATTTGCTGTTATAAAAATAGCTGTATGCTGATAATAAAAAAGTCTGTACAAAGATTTACTTTTTCAAGTTTCCATTGAATTTCATCCTCTGCTTATCCATTGCAGGAACAGGGAAATAAGACAGAAAGTACAGTCATTTTCCTGTGTCATTGGTCTGTGAAGGGAGATTAATCTCCTAAATGCATTTTTCAACCTAGTGATACAGAGCATCCCTAATCTTATGTTCTTAAGTGTCCAACATTACTCAGCTCCAGAGCAAAACAGAATCATGTTCTTTTTCTTCACAGAGTCCAAGAGATTATTAAATCAATGGACACATCTCCCAGCAAATATCCAAAGACTAGGAACAATGGAAAGTCTAACAGGGAAATCAAATGAAATCAAATGACTCCTTCTGTCTGCTTTCATCAGCATCTTCTAGTGTTGTAGTAGCTGCATGCTTTTCCCCAGTTCATTTGCAGACTTGACATTATACAACCTTTCCCAAAAACAGGGCTTCAGTCATTTTATTTCCTCACATCTGTATGAATCTAGTTTTGGAACAGTCCCATTTTGACATCTCTTGTCCTACCAAGGCTTGTTGGAAGGTGGTATCAGTATCTCCAGCTCAGGCAACCTGTTCTTCTACCTGCAGGAATATGTTTGGCAACAGTGCCATTTCTGATGTCTTACTGGGAACACTGAGTGATGTATGCTCTGTATCCAGCCCTATTTGCCTTATGTGTTTTCCGTTAAACAGTTCTTCTGTTGCAAGGAAATGTTTTTAGAGATCCTAAAGTCTTTATAGAACTATCTGCATTGTGAAGGATGCAGGTCTATCCATGCTGTCTGTTTTGTCTTAGTTGTGACTGTGCTCCTCAGGTCCAGCTAAACAGTCCCATCAAGTTTGTACAGGCTATTCACAATCACAACCGCTCTAAAATAATGTAAAAGGTGTGTTTCAAGGGCTTAAGAGATCTTGCCTCATAGTTAGACCTGAATAATATTTTGGAGCTGAGCAGCAAAGAAAAAGGAAAGAAAGGAATATCCTTCTGGCAGACAGCAAGCACAAGGACATGAACATCACTAGGCAATCTTTCCCCTGACACACTGCAGGCTTGGAATGAGAGCTGTGAGACTAAAGATGATTTGGGAAGAAGCTGGATCTCCATGAAGCCGGAGTTGGCTGAGGGAGCCAGCTTTCTGGCACATGTTATGCTGGGGGCAGTCTTGGAAAGGAGATGCTTGCACTGCTGGGGTTTGCCAACATCTACAACTGCACCTCTCTAATCTCCCATCATAGGCTGCAGAAGGAATCAGCATTCTCTAGAGTGCTGATATTTAGCTTGTATTATTAGCAAACACAATCAAAGCATCTCAGAATAGTCATGATCTGAACGCCTCTGCTAGATGGGAAGAATAAACTGACTGAGGGGAGATTGAGATGAGATTTTAGGAAGCAGTCTTCCCTATGAGGGTGCTGAGGCACTGGCACAGGTTTCCCAGAGAAACTGTGGCTGCCCCATCCTTGGCAGTGGTCACGGCCAGGTTGAATGGGGCTTAGAGAAACCTGGTCTTGTAGAAGGTGTCTCTGCCTGTGTCAGGGAGCTGGAACATCTAGGTCAGGTGTAGCTCTGGGTGCAGAAGATGTTGGAAGTCAGCCCTCATAGGTGGTGTACAACAGGCAGTGTTCCAGAGAAGGGCAAATACCTTATCCCATCCTTAAGTGAATGACAGCCTTTTCCTCAGTAATCCTACTGTTCTGATGGTTCAGCTTCAGCAGTCATGATGCTGGTCTTGGGTAAGAACCTTTCCATGAACCCTTGGATGTATACAAAGGTGGTAGTTCTGATGTGCCTCTTGCTGGATGGTATGCGCTCATGGCAACTGCCATCTGGAAACATGTCTCAGAAAGATCCCAAGGCAGCTTAAACACTTTACCAGGCCACGTGAGCAGTGTCTATGGGCAACATGAGTGCTATCACAAGTTAGGGATGCCACTTTCAGAGTAAACGGTAGGCTGACCAGGAGGTTGCTACTGGGAGATACAGTACCCCTTCTGCCATAAAGATGTCATTCATTCTTTCCCTTTACTGTCAGACTGTACTTCTGAGATGTGTTACTGATGCCTTCGCTAACACTGCATATCTTGATCCTGGCACGTTCACCCACCTGGGATGCAATTCAGATCTTGGAGTGCTACCACATGCATTACAAAACAGTACTTTAGAGTTCCTGCCACCAGTTAGCTGCTTTTCTGTGTGGTAGAAAAGCAGCCTGAAAAACACACACCAAGACTTGAACATTCTATCAAGCAATTGTACTTTACAAGGATCTCCATATGTGTTATATATATGTTATATATATAATACACATATAAAAACTATATATTTAACTGCCGTTGTCATTGTCCTTAATAAAGAAATATTTGCAGGATCTTATTTTGCATACTGCTTGTAAAAGTCTTTTTCTGGCCTATAAATGGGCTCTTTGTAATTTTCATAGAATCATAGAATCATAAAATAGTTAGGGTTGGAAAGACCTTAAGATCATCTGGTTCCAACCCCCCTGCCATAACCAGGGACACGTCACACTAAATCATGTCACCCAAGGCTTCATCCAACCTGACCTTGAACACTGCCAGGGATGGAGCACTCACAACCTGCCTGGGCAACCCATTCCAGCATCTCACCACAATAACAGGAAAGAATTTCTTCCTTATATCCAATCTTAACCTCTCCTGTTTAAGTTTGAACCCGTTACCCCTTGTCCTGTTGTTGAGGAATGTCTTGAGAATCAAGGACATGATTCACTAAAGGCCTTATTTCAGCACACTCACTGCTGAGTTGCTGAATTACTGAATTGCTGAGGTATGTGATAAAAAGCCATGAGTGATGTAGCAAAATTAACAGTGCAAGCAAGATGAGAAGAAACTGGAATATGCTAAGGCACAATAGTGAACTGTTAGCAGGCTTCAAAGGCTAGGTTCTCATACGCTTAGTTTAACCAATTGTAAGTATTTTCTGTGTGCTTCTTTGTATATGTATCCAATCGTAATACTGCAAGCCATTGATTATGTATCCACTAATACACCTAGCTATTGTATATGTATCCAGTTATAATACAGCATGCTCTTGTAAGCAGGTATAGTTGGTGGAAACAGAGTAAGGCAAGATCAGCACATCCTCAATGCTAGCATTGTATTAAGGATAGTGATGTAACCTTTAACCAATTAGAAGTAATTACAGTGATGTAATTGTAATGTAAGAATAAGGTATAAAAGTAAGCTATGTAAGTTAATAAATTGAAGTCTGCATATTGATCATTTTGGTCATTCGCATCTTCCCTCGCCGAGATCTCCAGCATCCTGTCACTACAGTCCCTAATGAAGAGTTCCTCCCCAGCATCCCTAGAGCACCCCTTCAGATACTGGAAGGCTGCTAGGAGGTCTCCATGCAGCCTTCTCTTCTCCAGGCTGAACAGACCCAACTCTCTCAGCCTGTCTTCATACAGGAGAGGCTCCAGTCCTGTGATTATCCTTGTGGCCCTCCTCTGGACTTGTTCCAACAGCTCCATGTCCTTTTTATGTTGAGGACACCAGAACTGCACACAATACTCCAAATGAAGTCTCACGAGAGCAGAGTAGAAAGGCAGGATCACCTCCTTTGACCTGCTGGTCACACTTCTTCTGATGCAGCCCAGGATATGGTTGGCTTTCTGGGCTGCAAGCACACACTATCGACTCATATTCATTTTCTCATCGACCACCATCCTCTTTGCCCAACCTGTAGCTGTGCCTGGGATTGCTCTGACCCAGGTGTAGGACCTTGCACTTGGCATGGTTAAACTTCATGAGGTTGAGCCCACCTCNTGTGCCTGGGATTGCTCTGACCCAGGTGTAGGACCTTGCACTTGGCATGGTTAAACTTCATGAGGTTGGCATCAGCCCACCTCACAAGCGTGTCAAGGTCCCTCTGGATGGCATTTCTTCCTTCCAGCGTATCCACCAAACCACACAGCTTGGTGTCATCGGCAAACTTGCTGAGGGTGCACTCAATCCCTCTCTCCATGTCAGCAACAAAGATGTTAAACAAGACCGGTCCCAACACTGATCCCTGAGGGACACCACTTGCCACTGATTTCCAGCTGGACACTGAACCATTGACCACAGCTCTTTGCATTCAGCCATCCAACCAGTTATCATTTTCTCCCACTGAATTTGCTAGCATCTCTATGAAGCAGTCTTGTAGCCATCCCTGCTGTCTTTGCTCACCACAAGCAGCAACAGTACTGTTTTTTCAGATTTTTATACCTATGTCTTGATGACATCAGTCTGTGGTGAATTTTTGCCAAGAGATCAGGAATGATTGTCACAACTGGTTCGTTATGACACAAATGGTTGTTTTTATATCACCTAGAGTTAGCCAGAAAGGGACTCTCATTGCCACAAGTACTTGTGCTAAATGGAAAAATGTAATTGCACTTGAAAGCAAGGCAGGACTAGTATATGCATGGAAAGAAGTGGGTAGTGTCAGTGTCAGTGAAGCTCCTCTTCAGAGAGAGCTAGGCAAAGAACAAGTGTAGTCTTCAGGCTTCAATCTTCTTCCTGCCTCTGAAGTATGGACTATATGTCATCAGTCTGACCTCTCAGAGCACAACTCTGCTAGTTGACATAGAGATGTGATGTATAGGAAGTGAATAAGAAGAGAGTCAAAATGAGGTAGAAGAGAGTCAAAATCAGTTTAAAATAATTCTAGAACCCCTAGTCCTGCTGGCTGCATGACATGGGGCATGCAACTCTGTGTGCTGTTTGCTCTACCTCCACTATCACCTGCAAAGCTATTCAGTGCTGGATATATTTGTCAGGAACATATTTTCATCAGAAAAAAAGGAAAACATGGGGCTAAATACAGTACAGAACTTCCCATGATCTCAGTGTCATCTTAGAGTTAATTCTTAAACATAGATTTCAATTTTACAGAACTGAAATTGAAGCAGTAGCACTTCAGTTCTTGAGTTTTGCATTAGAACACCTAAAATCTACTTCAGCAATGTCCTTACAGTTCAATAGAATGCTGAGCTCTGCCAGCAGCTTTTGTTTTTTGTTGCTGTCCTCTGACTGCGCAGACTGCAGTGCTGTGGTAGGAAAGTGTCGCACTGCAGTGTACGATCATCAACTCCCATTTCAGGCTCTGGAGGCTGCAATGTGACTGCAGAGCTGCTGAGCTGTCAAAAACCTGCAGTTAGATCTGGTTGAATAAGCAAAGTCTTTGCTTGTGGGATTAAACCTGCTTTGCTGCCTGTGAACAGGTTGTGTTCTCAAATGTTTTTGTAAAAGCCAGAGGACTTGAAGGAAAATCAATCCTCTGTTTCTTGGTCAGGTAGGAGAAAAGGGGGCAGCCTTCTTACAACCGAGTGCTGCCTCAGAGCAATTTGCATGCAGTATAGTTTGCAGAATCGATGCAACCCGATCCCCACTGCCCCACAAAGTTTACATTTTATGGCTTATTGTGGTGTTGGTGAAAGAGAGAACAGCAGCAGCACAGAACAGGAAGCTTACAAGGTAAGAAATTCTCTTCATCAGGTACTGTAGTGATAGAACATATGGAAATGGGTTCAAACTTAAGCAGGGGAGATTAGGTTAGATACAAGGAAGGTGCTCTTTCTTATGAGGGTGATGAGGCACTGCCACATGTTAGAGTTGGAATGGACCTCAAAGCTCATGCAGTTCCAACCCCCTACCATGGGCAGGGACACCTTCCACTAGACCAGGTTTTTCCAAGCCTCATCCAACCTGGCCTTCAGCACAGCTACGGATGGGGCAGCCACAGCTTCTCTGTGAACCCTGTGCCAAGGTCTCACCACCTTCACATGGAAGAACTTCCGCCTAAGAGCACATCTCAATCTCCCCTCTGCCAGGTTAAAGCCATTCCCCCTTGTCCTGTCCCTACAGCCCCTTGTCAAAGGCCCCTCTCCAGGTTCCTTGTGCATATTGTGTTTAGAGGACAGGAGACAAGCTCTGCAGAGTGATTTATCCTTTGAAGCCTGCAGAAAAAAAAACCATTCTCCAGGAGCCTATTTTTAACACACCAGTCTGTGTTAGCTTTTCAACCACTTCTAACTCAACAGCTTGAGATAAGACGTATGTGCAGCGTCAGTCCAGCACACTTCTTGTTCAATTGTAATTCTCATAACATATTTGGAATGGTTCATGTCTGTCTGGCTGTTAGATCTTTCCAAAATATTTCACCTGTGATTAGCTGTCAAGGATAGTAAAACAAATAACCTTATTGGTGTGGTTGCTTTTCTATTACCTATGCAATTTAAATGATGATCTTAAAGAGAGATGTTAAAATTAAAAACATCATTAACAATCACTAAAAAAAATGAGCAAATCTTGTAAAATATAGACATTTGGCAATGTTTCTAGTTTTAAAAATATAGTAGCAAAACATCTTAATTAACAATACATTATCTTTCCACAATAAAAATTGTGCAGCACTATAAGGATTAATTCCCACTATGTTTTGCTGCTAACGTTTCTTCAGAGAAACCAAAATTAGAAAGTCTGACTGACACACATGGGAGGGTGGAAAGTTTTTCATTAAATAACTATAAGATGACAATTACACCCCATCCAATTCACACTTGAAACCCATCATGACAGTAGAGATATCATTTCTAACATGTTATTACTAATTTTTATGAATATTGATTTGGGAAAAAATAAAAATAAGTTCTAATTGTGGTGAAGATTCAGCAGTTTTGTTGCTTAGAGCACGTACATGATGCACCTTTGCAAAGGCATTCCAGCCAAAAAAGGCTTCTTTGCCTCTCCTTGACAATCCAAAAATGGATTGAGTAGCCTAAAACATTACCTGCAGAAAAGACAGAAAAAGTATCAAGATCCTTTGAAAAAACAGTCCTGATTCACCAAAAAGAAACAGAAACCATTCAAACCTGTTGAGTCAAGTCTTTAAATTCTCAATGTTTCTGTCCTGGCTGGATTCAGATGAAATAGGTTTGCAATTTCTACTGTCGAAAGATTGTTATCTAACTATTGCCTTGTGCCCTGGAACAGAAAAAAAAATAGAACAAGGATGATCATGGAATTATTCCCCTCACAAAATGGAAGGGGGAATAAGGGCTGGCCAAAAAGTCATTTGATATTATTTTCCTATTTGCTGATTTGTAACATACAGACGGAAACTTATATCAGAGAATCAGATAAATAAAAGAAATAAGAAGATCAGATCTTGTTCCAATGTTGGAATGAAACCTGATTAAGAGACATTTCATTCATAGTGCAAAACCCCACCAAAGCTGGTCATTATTTTAGCACATTTGCAGGTGGAAAATTGAAGTGGCTATGCTGATTCTCCAAGAATTTAGATACAAATGTAAGCATATCAGGATTTTTGTGTCTCCCTCGGGAAGGTATTTCCTTCATAGTTTTCAGATTTAAGGAACAGTCAACATAGCTGCAAAGACTTTTCCTTTGAGGCTGTTTCAATAGGGTGAGGTTGCTACAAGATGTGGGTTTTGATGCAAGTTTCAGTGTTGGTTCTTTTGCACTTGTTATCTGAAGTCTGTGTTGATATTGCTTTGTTGTTTCTGGGTATTTATGTGAGTCAGTTGAGATGGAGTTGGTTTCAGTAGCAAATTCTCTGGAAGAGAATGGAGGAACTTTGAACTGTTGTGTTGGCATGCTGCAGCCACTAAGAGGAAGGTAGTTTAGTCTGCCTGAAAGGTAAAAAAGCAGCACAATCATTTCTGAACTGAAATTGTGTTTGAGCACTTTGCATGGGTTTTTTTGTTTGTTTGTTTGGGTTTTTTTGTTGTTTTGTTTGTTTGGTTTTTTTTTTTTTCATATTTTGTTGAAAACTATCTTGAAGTCTTGCGGGACTGAAGCAAGTCTAACACAAGGATGCTGGAACAGTGACCATGCTCAAAATTCTGAGAGGGATTCACCCATGCCACTGCACTTCTGAGAATTGTCATTCTTTTGTAACAGCAAAATTACATTTGTACTTTTTCTGTCTACAACCCCCACTTGTTTTTTTTAGGACTTATTTTAGCCACTTGTTTTAAGTGTAATGAAAACAAAGGCCTTACTGTCACTGCAGGATGCTGGGTGTTTTTTTTCTTTTTTTAATTCGTAGAATTCACTTCTTCTACAGTCAAAAAGTTTTTGCATGTTCATACTGTTCATGTGACATGTAAAGGAGCTAGAAAAGCAAATCCTGGCACCCTTTCACTCAGTGAAGTGTGGAGTCCCTCAAGATATATCTTGATGCAAAGATACTAAAGTTACAGAAGAAAAGTTTTAAAGGAAACTTGCCCAATAAGGAGAAATCACAAGATGAAGCAAACAACTGGCTCGAGTGTGTCAGACTATATATGGCATATGGTTTACTGAAATGAAATGAGCAGTGAACAGGGGCAGGTGGGCAGCTCATAGTTTCAGTGACTTGAGCAGAAAATTGTTCTATTTGCTCATTTAACTGCTCAAGACCAGCTGTGAGAAATCATGTGATAAGGAAGGGCTGACAAGATGTATTTACTATACTGTAGAGGCTCACAAAGACTTGATGAAAGTTTCCTCAAGCATCAGATCAGAGGAGAAAATGACCATATCAACCCCAAAACGTGGGACTGGCAAAGCATTGCAAATCTACTTTTCCACAATTAACTCAATTTAAAGAGACATCAGAGAGGGGAGTGAGGAAAGATACGAGAAATCTGGAAGTCATCCTGGACTTCTGAGACCTATGTTCAAGCCTTATTTAGGTCATTGAGTAATTTTGGTAAGTCAGTTTGCATCTGATTGTTTCTTCAGATTTTTTAGAGAGATCTCCGAGAGCTTGCAGGTAGCACTTAGTCTGCCAGAAGACCTAGAATGGTACTGAGTTCTCAGGTATGCTCAAATATGAGTGCTATATATACTGAACCATTGATTTGGACACAGAGACAATGTAGACAAAAGACAAGCTACTCGGGTGTGTGCAACTGCACTTTTTGTAAGACAAATGAAATTAAGGAATGTTGTTACCTGGAGTGTGAATGGTTTTATCTCTGCATCTCAGGAAATTATTTAACTGTCTTTCCATCAATCTTTAGGAACAGATATCTTTGCTGTTGTGGGTATGCACAGTTTTCATACTTGTTAGTAGCCTCCCTTATGTTAACATAGTTCTGGTTGATATTAATTTTATGTGAGATATCATTGAATGTGAAAAGAGAGGGAATAATAAGAACCAATGTAACAGGAAGAAGAGGCTGAGAGTGGAAACAGAAAATGAAGGGGCCACAAGAAATGTGGGGAAAATAAAACCTGAGATAGAAAATGAGCCCAGAGAATGGCTGGATTAAAGAAGGGGAAAAACAGGAGTAGAAAGCTGAAACAGAAACTGAACAAGGAAAGAGCAGGAGTGGGTCTGGGTGAATACGTACCATGAAAAACCTTACCCAAACGTCTCAACTCGAAGAAATACACTGACATCACTGGGAAAAAGAAGGTTTGTCCATGATTTGGGGACCTTTGGAATCTCTCCCTGGCTTTTACTTACATTGAACTGCTTTGTGACCTTGGCCATATTCTATAGCCTTGTCTCATTTCATCTCCCCTTACTTACCACACTTATGGGTGTAAGTACTTACTACACCTTTTACTACACTTATGTGCAGTTGATCTGGGAGATGTCACACTTCCTATACACAGTGTCACAGTGTTGATTTCGAGCCATTCATAGCCAGAAAAATCAAAACACCTGGAATCTGGAAAAACACCTCTGTAGAAGTCTCGTAAGAATTTACTCCATGATAAACTACTACTAGAACAGACTGTGTGTGACAACAGAAACAACTACATGATGTTCCTTCTCTGTGCTGTGAAAAATGCCTATGTAGCTAAGCCCTTCTCTTAGTCAGTCAGCTATTGCTTGCTAGTCACTATGATCAAATAGTTCCAACAAGAACTAGCTGTTGCCCTGTTATTCATATACACTTGTCTCAACTTCTCTTTGCAACCCAAGAACAGCTTTTGGCTGTAATTATGTGATACAAGAGCACAGATTTCTGTTTTCTAAGCCAAAGAACAAAATACAGGGAGCTGAATCACTTTAGATGGTTCAGCAGGGCAACTTTTGCTTTTAGCAATTTTCCCAGAGTACAACTTTTCAGTTATGTGTTAAATCCATAATTTTTTTTTCCCATATCCCCCAGTCCTGCTGCTTCTGACATGTGCCAAATTTCTGTATGCTGTAATCCTTGCATTACCAATTATCTGGTATAAGCAAGCCATAATGCACAAATGAGTGCTGGAGTTTTCCTGCTCTACAGCATATGAGAAGATAACAGTTGTCGGGAGATGCCAGTTGCCAAATTAAGTGAAACTACAGCAAACTGCTTTTATAGCAAAATGTCACGAAGCACATGTTGTTTGGGGGAAGAAAAAAGGGAAAGAAAACACTGAAAAGGTACTAAATCAATCTTAAGTTTCTTTATGGGAGATACTGAGTGTGGCAAAGGAGAGGGCCATTAGTGACTGACGGTGTTAGTCCTTTGCTGACACAGTGTGGTGCATTCATTTTTCATTTCTTGGCTGTAGTCCCAAAGTCTTTATAAAGTTTCTGCATTCTTCTCATTCCTCACCTGTAAAGCAACATTCCAGAAAATTTCCACAAGAAAGGAAGTTCAGAAAATTAAAGTTTGAGCTCCAAAGTTTGCCACAACTTTTTCTTGAGTTGAGGGAGGGGATTCTCCTCTGCTGCACTCTCAGGAGATCCCCCCCCCTGCATCCAGCTCTGGGACAACAACACAAGAGAGACATGGAGCTGTTGGAGCTAGTCTAGAGGATGGACATAAAAATTATCAGAGGACTGGAACAGCTCTTCTACAGGGAAAGGCTGAGAGAGATTTGAGGTTGTTCACCCTGAAGAAGAAATGTCTGAGAAGACCTTAACATAGCCTTTTGATATATAAACAGGTCTTACAAGAAAGACAGAAAATGACTTGTTACTAGGGCCTGTCATAATAGGACAAGGGGAAATGGTTTTAAACTGAAAAAGGGTAGATCTAGATTAGATATAAGGAGGAATTTTTTTATGATGAGGGTGGAGGAACAGCAGAACAGGTTGCCATGAGCAGCTGTGGATGTACCATCATTAGAAGTTTTGAAGTTAGATGGGCTTTGAGCAATCGGATCTGGTGAAAGATGTCCCTGCCCACAGGAAGGGAGTTTGATGATATGTATAGATACCAGATCAAGTCCATACTATGTGTTTTATTGTTCTAGACTGCTCTGCCTGGAGAAGGTTGAACAATGCAGAATGGCCTCTGTCCCAGTTTTAAAAACTTTAGTGTCTATGTTTCTGTGAGAATCCCAAGTTTTCTATCAGTCACAATGTTAAAATCCCTAGGATTTATATGCTTCATTTGTCAGATGATAAAGGGTACAGAGAAGACGTAATTTTAATGTACAGGAATGTAGGGTTTTGTTTCCAGGGCAATTCTTAGAATGTCCTTACCTCAGCTTTGTCATAACTTTAATAAAATATTCATATACATTTTTAAACATGTAGTATAAAACTATAATCTGCTATTTTGTCTTTTCTGAAATTTTGAAGGTAGCTTTCATGGTACCACATCTATCTTCTCATCTTTTTTTTAGTTGTTCATGAAATAATTCCTCCTCTGTTTATCCATCCATCCATCCATCCATCCATCCATCCATCCATCCAACCATCCATCCATCCAGTCCTTCTTGGAGCTGGACTTACATGTAAGTGAATATCCCTTTGCGTATTGGTATATTGTCAAAAAGCACAAACAAACATTTTTTATCTAGTAGGAAGAATCTCACAATCCATTTTTTCATTTGTGTGTATTCTAAAGTTGCATTTAAATTTCAAAGCTTGGGCAACTTCCTTTTGGTTATTTCTTTACAAAAAAAAAAAAAAAAAAAAAAAAAAA
>NDXB01021957.1:11112-21746 GCA_002631895.1 Agapornis roseicollis | reverse complement strand
GGTTTTTTTTTTTTTTTTTTTTTTTGTTTTGTGCTTTATTAAGGATAATACAAAATGGAGCATGTGAACAATGGGAATAAAACCCATTGACTACTTTGCAGGTACTAAAAGGTAGGATAAAAAGAGATGTCAGCAAGAGATCAGTAGGGTGTGAAAAGTGGGAGATCACACAACACAAGAGCTGGTGTGAACTGGAGAGAGATCATGAGAGAAAAACCCATGTTCAGTTCATAGGGATGAATAAAGACCAAGGCTTAGTGTTCCTAAACTATCACCTGTCTAAGTAATCAAATATCCACCAATATATTTTGCAGTAATTAATAAGTAATTATTAGTAATTATGCAAGTGACCTAGTTCTAGGTCAGCATGAAACTGACTTTTTCTTATTTATCTCTAATGCTTGGTTCTATAGTAGCACGTAATGAATACGTGGAACAGTGTTTTGTTTCTTAATATTCTGCTTTGATAAGTATCTCCCATTGCTGAACTGTGAAAATTGACGCTTTGTAAACTAAACATTCTAAAGGATGGTGTGTGTACATGCTTATTTATATACATCAGAATCTACTTCTGACTTAAACGAAGCCAGAAGGTTTCACATGCAAGTTGTTGGATAGTAGTGTAAAATGAGCTTAAGCTCTTAAATAGAACTGGCACAATAATCATACTATACACTATCTATCTCTATATAATGAATGTGTTTGCATTTCTAATACTGAAAGGGGGAGGGTTGGGGGGTGGAGACTGATGCAGAGGGAAGAGTTTCCACACTGTGCTCCAGCTTACAGAATCACATGTTCACAGAGTTACAGAACAGGTTGCTGGCACAACTAGAGATTGTGTAGCTCATCCCTTCAAGTAGTCTAGGCACATTTCCAGTTGGACTTTGAATGTCAGCAAATGTTGGAGACTCTGCAACCTCTCTAGGCAGCATGTTTCCTTGTTTATCCACAATCAGGGTAAAAAAAAAAAGTGTATTCTTATGTTCATGTAAAATTTCATGTCTTCCAGCATTTGACCATTACCACTGGTCCTGTCACTGGGTACCACTGAGAAGGGTATGGCTCCTTAATTCTTTTCATATTTTCCTTTTTTTTTTTCTTTGTGTGTGTGTGTGTTTTGTTTGTTTGGTTGTTTGGTTTTTTTTGTTGTTGTTGTTGGTTGGTTGGTTGGTTGGTTTGTTTGTTTTGTTTTGTTTTTCTTTTAGTTTATGAAATACTGGACACAAAGGAGAGCAGAGCACCATCCCACATCATACAGAGTGAGATGCTTGTGGTTAATGGATGGACGTCAGTATGGGTCAGTGCTGTGGTTTAAGCCCAGCCTGTTACTCAGAATCATGCAGCTGCTCACTCACCTTACCCCCTGCTCCTGGAAAGATGGGGAGGAGAATGAAAAGAATGTAACTCCCACAGGTTGAGATAAGAACAGTCCAGTAACTAATGTATAACACAAACCACTACTGCTACCACCAATAATAATAATGATAAGGGAAATAACAAGGGAAAAGAATACAACCCCTTACCACTTGCCAACTGATGCCCAGTTCCACCTGAGCAGTGATCTGGGCTTTCTGGTTAACTCCCCCCACTTTACATACGTGCTGTGGTATGGAATTTGTCTGGTTTGCATCAGGTGTCCTGACCTGAAATGCTAGTCTAAGTAGGTTACAGTGACATCCTTTTGTCTGTGCATGAATTCACTATGCACCTCAAGGCACCTGTCATGCTCCCTTCCTCTGATCATCTTATTAACATGCTCTCCCCAGAAAGGAACTACGTTCTGCAGGCATGTTTGAAGATAAAGCTTTCTTGTGGCATACAGTAACAGCACCTCCAAGAAGCCTTTTTCAGTGTTTCATGAGCATCTGGTCTTTAAAATATAGAAAAATTGTTTCCACTTTTACCAAGACCTGAGAGCTGCCATTTTGTTCTCAGAAACTTAAATGGATTTAGAATCGCTTCTACATCAAAAAATTATTACAGCCCACACCTGTCAGACTGAAAAGAGTCAGGACACTTGAGGAAAATGGATGTTTTAGGAAGGGAAACAGACATCTTTGTTAGTGATTCACACTATAAGAACTGTCTCTTCACTGCATTCATCAAACTAATCTGGGGAGAAAACTCTTTGAAAGAATAGGGTGAAAGTAATAATGAGGAGGTTGCACAAAATTTGCTCATGAAGAAAACAAGCTGCGGATGATCAGGGGATGTTCAGACTCCATTTCATCATCAGCACTCCTATGCTTCAAAGGATCATGACTACCTCAGGATATGCACACTGAGCCCTTCAGTCTCTTATGTTCCCTTGCATTGAAGCCCCTCCTAAAAGGAAGATTTGACAGTTTCAAGTGGACAGGTGTTCAGGGCAATTTGGAGTTGAGAGAAGGGAGAATGGAGTCTGCAATGACTAGTGGAAAGTAGGGACAAAGTCTTTCAGGTTGTATTTCAGAAGAGTGCAGACTTACAGATGTGGGATGACATGCCATGACATCAATCTGGGGCTGCAAGCTTGTAATAAAGGGGATTTTCTTTAAAAAATACAAAAAACTCCAACAAAACCAGAACGAAGTAAACACCACCTACACCAGGTAAAGAATAAAACAAGTCTTTGTGTTTATTTTTCACTTTTTAAGAGGACAAAAAGACGAAGGGGGTCTATCTAATCAGATGCCCTGGCGGTTTCTATGGAGTAGACAATTTGTCTGCACAAAATCATAGAACTGAATCATAGAATAGTTAGGGTTGGAAAGGACCTTAAGATCATCTAGTTCCAACCCCCCTGCCATAACCAGGGACACCTCACACTAAACCATGCCACACAAGGCTTCACCTCACATGGCCTTGAATATCGCCAAGAATGGAGCACTCACAACTTCCTTGGGCAACCTGTTGCAGTGTGTCACCTCTAACAGTAAAGAATTTCTTCCTTATATCCAATCTAAACCTCTCCTGTATAAGTTTGAACCCATTACCCCTTCTCCTGTCACTGCATTCCCTAATGAAGAGTCCCTTCCCAGCATCCCTATAGCTCCCCTTCAGATACTGGAAGGCTGCTATGAGTTCTCCACGCAGTCTTCTCTTCCCCAGGATGAACAGCCCCAACTTTCCCAGCCTGTCTTTGTATGGGAGATGCTCCAGTCCCCTGATCATCTTTGTGGCCCTCCTCTGCACTTGTTCCAACAGCTCCATGTCCTTTTTATGTTGAGGACACCAGAACTGGGAAATGACATTGAGGTGTACATGCCTTTGGAGGAACAATCCCCCATGAGCCTCAGCGCTGAATAAAGCATACCTACTTTACAACTTTAACAAGTTGTGGAGTCTCTCCGCGCATCAGGGAGGATCAGTAGGATCAGGATATCCCGGACCGTTTCCAATTGGAGTCTGACTGTCTGTGAAGTTTGAGACTCCACAAACTTTCTGGGCAGCCCATTGCAGTTTGATCATTCTTAAAATCTATTTTGTTTTTCTCAGATTTAAATGAAATGTCTTGTGTTTCAGTGTGTACCCATTACTTGTCACTGAGTACCACTCTATTTTATGTGGTATTTTCCCATTAACTTTCTGTAAGAAAGAAAATAAGATAACAGATTGTGTTCTGTTATTTGTATTTGGGCCACTATTAAAAAAAAAATCAGGTTTTATGGATAAAAACCCAAAAATATTTTCTCACAGCAAGGGACAAAGACCCTCCTAACGAAAGCTGATTTCTGAGTTCATATTATTCCTGGTTTTCATAGACGGGATCTCAGATAAACGACATTGTCTAAGTTACTAATCCACTCTTACATTACCTAAAATGAATATTCTATTTTTAGTCACAGTTGCTTTGCAGTTTTTGATGAAAATTAGAAAATAGAATCCCTGAATCTCTGATCCCTTCTGTTTTCTAAATGATTTTCTGCTTGACAAGGTCATGCCCACAGTGCTGTATCAAACTCCTAATTATGGCTCTGATTTGAATCATCTACAAGAGGAATTCGGCAATCTATCATGGATAATTTTAGAACCCTGGAGCTAGATTCAGCAATGCCTTCATAGATGCTTCTTTTGCACACCAAGTGTCAGGTAATATCTCCTATAAAGGTGCCATTTATCTCTAATTGTGCAACTGTGGAGCAAAAGACTGTGGCCCTGATACCTGGCAGTCAAAATGGGTAACCATACAGCAGCATGGACTTGCCTGTTTTCATTCATTTCAGGGAATAATTTACCTGATACAAGGAACATATAATTTACTGAATCTGTGTGTAGTTTTCATCCCAATGAAATTGTGTGTGAATATCTTATGAACTTTTCCTGCTTGTATTCACCCATCTGAGCCTGAATATAAAATTTAGGCTACAGAATCACCTGTTTGCTGTGGTACTCACATTCTTCAACGTAGAAGGTGCACTAACAGGATTTCCTGCACTGACCAAAGGTGGATTCCAGGAAAAAAACTAGTGAGAGAGTGAGAAGATACAGGTATAGTCTTCCTGCTATTTAAAACTTGAGCTGTGTGATTTGTTAGACCATCAATCTCTTTTGTTTGTGTTGTTGTTTAAGCCCAGCTGGTAACTCAGAAATATTCAGGCACTTGCTCCCTCCCCTCCTTCATCCCCCCCAACTCCCAGCAAGATGGGGAAGAAAATCAAAAGAGTGTAAATCCCAAGGGCTGAGATAAGAACAGTCCAGTAACTAAAGTATAATATAAATCTGCTTCTACCACCACCACCAATAATAATGGTAAGGGAAATAAGAAAAGGAGAGAATATAAAAATAAAAAAGGAAGAAAAAAAATAAAAACAAGTGATGCACAATTGCTCATCACCCACTGACCGACACTCAGCCTGACCCAAGCAACAATCAGTCCCTTCCGGGTGACTTTCCCCACTTCATAGACTCAGCATGACATGCTGTAGTATGGAATACCCCTTTGGCTAGTTTGATTCAGGAGTCCTGTCTCTGCATTCTCCTGGCTTCTTTTGCCCCTCCTCTCCAGCAGAGCATGAGACTGAAAAAGTCCTTGATAGGAGTAAGCATAGCAACAACTGAAAATGTTGGTGTTATGAGCATTGTTCTCAGACTAAAGCCAAAACACAGCACTGCACCTGTTATTAAGAAGGAGAAAAATAACTCTTACAGCTGAACCCAGGACAGTTTGGAAAGCTGCTTGGCTGAAAAGGACCTGGGAGTGCTTATTGACAGAGCTGAACATGAGCCAGTTTGTGCCCAGGCAGCCAAGATGGCCAATAGCATCCTGGCCTGTATCAGCAAGTGTGGCCAGCAGGACCACAGAAGTGAGCACCCCCCTGTACTGGGCACTAGTGAGGCTGCACCTCAAATCCTGTGTTCAGCTCTGGGTCTCTCACTACAACAGACATTGAGGTGCAGGAGCTGGTGTAGGTCCTGGAGCACAAGCCTGATGAGGAGCAGCTGAGCGAACTGAGGTGTTTAGCTTGGAGAACATTATTGGTCTCTATAACTACCAGAGAGCAGGAAGGAGCCAGGAGGTATCTGGTCCCTTCTCCTAAGGAAAAAGTGATCCTAGAATGATAGAATGGTTTGGGTTAGAAAGGACCTTAAAATTATCTAGTTCCAACACCCCTGCCATGGGCAGGGATGCCTCACCCTAGACCATGTCACCCAAGGCTCTGTCCAACCCAGCCTTTAACACTTGAATGGGCAGAGATGGAGCATTTACCACTTCTTTGGGCAAGATATTCCAGTGTTCCACCACTCTCACAGTGAAGAACTTCTTCCTTACATCTAACCTGAACTTCCCGTTTTAGTTTGAATCCATTGCCACTTGTCCTATTGCTACAATTCCTGATGAAGAATTGCTTTCCAGCATCCTTGTAGGGCTTCTTCAGGTACTAGACTAAGACGAAAGGAAGTCACCTCAAGCTGCACCAGAGGAGGTTTAGACTGGATATTAGGAACAATTACTTCTTTGCAAGGGTGGAACAGGCTGCCCAGGGCAGTGGTGGCATCAGTGTTCCTGGAAGTGTTCACAAAATGTATAGACAAAGCCCTTAATGACATGGTTTGGTGGTGGCCTTGGCAGTGCTGCCAAGGGGTAAAGTTTGGACTTGATGACCTTAAAAGTCTTTTCCAATACTGTGATTCTATGATAACTCACAAGGTTTGGGGCTAGGGAGCACGGACATGGCATCAACAGCACTGAAGAACAGAGAGCCTTCCATTTTGTGTGTGTTAGCTTGTTAGGCAGCAATGAACAGGAATTACGGCAAGATGCCAGTAGCAGTTGGGAAGTCTTGAATTTCTTTTAGAATGGAAAAGTATAGAAGATGTGTCTGCAGATCTGCTGTCCACCTGATGGCAATAGCCATATGCATCACATTTTTTTCAGAAGTGAAGCACGCTTCCTTATCCTCTTTCCTTTTCCCCTTCTCTGTCTCAGTAGGCTGCCCAAGACAGTTTCTTGCATACATGCCTGGCAAGAGTAATGCTATGATTCTCTATGAATTGGTCCCTTGTTGAGTGCAAGGTGACCCACTCTATTCAAAGGCTGTTAAGACTTCAGAAAATTCAGAAAATATCTGTTATTTTCATTTACTGTGTTGTTTAGCATGAGTATATTACCTCTACACTCTATAAACCGTCTTCCCAGACCACCTCTCTGGACAACCCATGCTACTGTTTCACTACACGCATTGTTAAAAATTTCTTCCTATAATTAATATGAATATACCCTTTTTTATTTTAAACAAATACCCCCTGTCATATTGCAACAGACCCTACTAAAACGTCTGTCCCAATCATTCCTATAAGCCCTTTTAAGTACTGAAATTTTGCAATGAGGTCTTGGCAATGAGCCTTTTCTTCCCCTGGCTAAACAACCCCAAGTGTCTCAGCCTTCCCTCACAGCAGAGGTGCTCCATCATAGAATCAGAATCAACTGGATTGAAGAAGACCTATATGATCATCAAGTCTTACCATCACCCCAGCACTGCCAAGACCACCACTTAACCATGTCACTAAGAGCATCGTCTACACAGTCTAAAGTAAATTAATTTGAGCTGGAAAAAAAATAGGAAAGCACTACTATAACAATTGCAACAGGAGAAGATTTGATCATTAAGTAATGGTGGAGATCTAATTAGGCTTGTATGGCCTTTTATTAGCCATGACTATTTCCATGGTGTACATGAAGAATACTGGAGGAACTGAATATGGAGCATCTTCATATGGAGTATATTCTTTTTACTTTAACATCTTTTGAAACAAAACATATGTATAAAATCAAACAAAAATGAACATGACAGTCTACCTCTTTTTGGATTTGCAGGGTAGAGAGTATTTTAAACCATAGTATAAAATAAATACTTAAAATAATTAAATTTTACTGATAAGAAGGTTTGTTCCAGATCTGGTATTTTTGCAGTAAAGTGAAATGAGTGATACTCTCTCCTTTACATCTGCCATTTTCCTATTAAGGAAAGTGTTCAAAGTGCTCATGCCTGTAGACTATTCCGTAAGAGTCTTGTGCAATATGGTCATAGACTATTATGAACAAAATAACTCCAAATAAATTCCTAGTAAACAGAACTACTGACTTTGATGAAACTATATTGAGTTACCTTGGCTGAAAAGCTGCCCCAAAACATTAATGTCAAATCCTGGTTCCTCTGATCATTTCTGTGGCCTTCATCTGGACCTGCTCCAACTGGTCCATGTCTTTCCTTTGCTAAGGTCTGCAGAGCTGGACTCACCAGAACAAGAGTAGAGTGGCAGAATCACTTACCTTGACCCGTTGATCACAATTCTTTTGATGCAGCCCAGGACACGTTTGGTTTTCTGGGATGCAAGTGCATACTTCTGGGTCATGCCCAGCTTTTCTTCCACCATTGGCCTCCCCCAAGTCTCCTCCTCAGGGCTGCTCTCAAACCCTTAATTTCCCAACCTAGGTGCTGGACTTTGTATTTGGCCTTGCTGAACCTCATGATGTTCATATAGGCCCATTTCTTTGGCATGTCCAGGTCCCTCTGGATCCCATCTGACTAGATTGGTCAGGTAGGGCTTGCACTTGGTGAGGCCATGCTGGCTGTCCCAAATTTACCTCCCTGTCCACCAATCAGCATAGGTTCTAGGATGATCTGTTTCAATGATCTTCCCAGGCACAGACGTGAGGCTGACAGGTCAGTAGCTTTCTGGTGATCAAGAATGTAGCCCCTTCCAGGTATAGCAAGATCAGGACATTGATATAAGCTATGACACAATTCACTTTCATGTTTTTTATATGGTTTCTGTAGGTAGGGAATAATACTTGTAAAAGCTATCATCACAGAGTCATATGAAATAACTTTAAATTGTCGAATCTGCTTTCTTGCTTTGTTAGTCATCCTTAGAACAACAGCCTTAGCATGGGTTTGGAGCTGTCCTCTTACATCTAGCTTCACAGTTAACTGTTAACCAGCTGTAGAGTGTCACATTGTGCAAAACAAAGTATCTGTGAGGATGCTTCATGTGAGCATAAACCATGACATTCAGAATGCAAAACAAATAAATGGGTACCAGAATATAGCCTATCTGTCTGTCTGTCTGACTAAATTTCTAGGACAACCAAAGAGAAATTGCTGATTGGAATTTAGATTTGCAGGTCAATCAACAAACCTGCTCTAAGATCTGACTAAATAATTTTCTGTCAGTTGAATTACATGAATCTCTCAAACCAGATCAAGCAATGCTGAAAAGAGAAAGCAGCATTTCAAGTAGCCAGGGGGCATAGTGAATGTTTTGTAAGTCCTACAAGTGTTTTAGATAATTATGAGAATAATCAAGGGCTTCTCAGTTAGAATAAGTTTTCCCTCTAGGAAAAACTCTACTGACAGAACTAATGGTCTTTAGAAAAGCAAACACAGGCCAGGACAATGTATTTAAAGTGATTGTTGGTGAAAACTGATATAATTAGATCCTGTTTGCTTTCTAGTCACAAATTATTGCAATGTTCCTTGCTCCCTGGCTTCTTGGGAAGTAAAAAGAAGATGAACAGAAACAAACCTCCCTCTGAGCCTTGGTATGTTAACCAAGCCAGTCTTGATCAGACATTGCTCATTACAGAGATGTTAGCTCACCCATGGATATTGGACAGATATATGACATCTGTTCTTTATTTAAAAGAACATATTTAGTTTTACTAATCTTTTCATATTAATCTTCCTCCTTCCTTCCTCCCTCCTTCCCTTCCTGCCTCCCTGTCTTCCTTTACTGCCTGCCAGCTTCCCTGCCTGCCTTTCTTCCTGCCTGCCTGGCTTCCTGACTATCCTTCCTTCCTTTCTTCCTGACTTCCTTCCTTCCTTCCTTTCTTCCTGACTTCCTAAGTTCCTTCCTGCATTCCTGCCTTCCTTCATTCCTGTCTTCCTGCCTGCCTCATCCTCCATGCCTTTCTTCCTTTATTTAATATTTTCTCCACTGTTGCTTATGCCTAATCCCCAAGTAGATGACAGCTCTTAAAGATGTAAATACAAGCAGCTATTTAAACTCAGTAACTAGATTAATGGACTTGGAAAAAAAACCAAACAAATAAACAGCTGAAACTAAAACTCATGCATTTCCTACCTGAAGAGTTGCACCTCTTCAGTACCTCCTTGCATCGACCTTTCACCTTTCCCCTTGTCCCCATTTACCTCCTTATGTCAGCATGGGTGCTTCTGCAGCCCATCCAGAAATGCTGTTGCCTACCAGGGACTATTTCTGGTGCTTTTTGTTACTAGCAAATTGATTCCAGTGGGTTGTTTTCCCATCGCATCTGAGAGATAGCCCAGAAAGTGAAGCTGTTTGCTCCTCATGTTGGGAATCATCCCCAAATAGAACACAAGGGAAGCTTCTCCCTGTTGTAAAGCTTGTGTAATACCATGTTTATGAACTTTCTGACTCCAGCATGACATTCACCAAAAGATGTGATTTTAAAGAGGTACACTATGACTAGCACTGTAGCTGAAGCTGTTGGAACATAATCTAAGTAGATAGAGACAGATAAACATAGCAGCAGATAATGGAAGCCTTATGTTTTGGGGACATGATGCAAAATATGCTGTAGTTTTTACAGAATACAGAAGAAAGAAGTTACTCTCTCAAAACAGTGGAAGCACACTTAACTCTGTAGTATGTGACTAAGTATTTATGAAGTAACAATTAATGAAACAACCACAAAAGGAAAAGCATACCTTGAAAAGAAAAGATTAATATTTCAGCGTAGCCTTGAAATTGGGAGGTGATAGAGGCATTCAAATACTGAACAAACTCAGTGAGGCAAGACTGCAGGCCCCAGAATACTATTACCCCCAGAACAGCTTATCCTAAGGGTATATATTTGACAATATGCAAGAGAAGACAGTTCTTATTTCACTCTTATAAGGAAACAAAAAAGAAAACATTTAATTGGAAGCTTTATCTCCCCAGATAGTATTCTGGCCTAAAGATGATGAGAAGAATCAGCGTGTTGATTCAAGTTCTCTGTGGTTTCTGCTTCAAGGTGTAGATCTTGCTCACGAATACCCAAGAAATTATTATTCAAAAATTTCCAGCTATATTACTGCTGGTCAAGAACATTCAATTTTCTACATACTTTGGGAGCAGGAAAAGAATGGAATAAGATCTGTAATGCATCCTCTACAAAAAAA
>NDXB01021957.1:0-11064 GCA_002631895.1 Agapornis roseicollis | reverse complement strand
AAAAAAAAAAAAAAAAAAAAAAAAAAAAAAAAAAAAAAAAAAAAAAAAAGAAAAGAAAAAAAAACCCAGAAAAAAAAAACAAACCAACAAAAAGCTGTGAGAAAGAGGAAGCTTCTTGTGGTAAACAGCCTTAAGAAGGAGAAGTTTTTCTCAAGGTTCTTAGTTTCACTTTTTCATCTAAGTTCTTGTATGTGTCAAGGCAGAAATTTTTTCTGCTGTCAAAGCTGACTATAATAGAGGAATAAGTAAATTGAGCCTCCTTTCATTGTTAGATATGCAGATGTGCTTCTTGCAGTAATTTCAGAGCACTTACATACCAAAAGACAGGAGCTCTGCGTACTACACTTTCAGTTTCTAAGGAACATTTACTATTACCTCCACCCTCACCATGCGAATATAAGAAGATGGGTGAAATTTGTTACAGTGTGATGTGTGCATTGTAAGTCAGATTTCATTTCTGAGAACCACTTCTATCCCAGACCAATATCAATAAGCGTGGAATAGAATCACAGAATCATAGAATGATATACTGCTTTGGGTTAGAAGAGGCCTTTAAAAATCATCCATTTCCAACCTCCCTACATAAGGAGTTTGGAAATCTGTAGATCAGCTGAGTAACACTAATCAGTAAAAGGTTCTTTCAAAGCCATATCTCACAGAGTTTTTAGGTGATCATGGGCTGATATAACACTTGTGATTCAGTTGTCCTTACTGGAAGAGGAGGAAAGATTCTGCCGTGTTTCATGTAAACCCCTTCTGGTAAGACTCAACTTTTCGTTTTGCCATCTTGGCCTCTAAAGAGATTTAAATAAAAAAAAAAAAAATTAGCAATGACCAGGATCTCTGCTCCGTTGAGAAGGAAGACTCTGAGTGCCTGGGTTGGAGCTGCAATTGAATTACTGAAGGTGGAACAAGTGGAGTTAAACGCAGATATAGGCAAATGCATTACAAGACTTTCATACCTATAGATTGTGCTAGTCAGAGAAACCATCGAGTCGGAAGTGTGTTTTTGTACAGTGCTTTATAATTGCTGTGGCCATATGGTCCCAGTGAGGAAAAATGCAACAATAAGGAACAATAACTCACCATCATTCCTCTCCCTTGCTCAACTGCTAAAACTTCTGTGTTACATAAATGACTTCTTTCTAGCAACTGGTATGCTACAAAGCAATCAAAAGACAACCTTAACTGCATTTGCAGGCCTTTCACCTTTGGCAGTAGGTCATGTAGAAAGATATGCTGTCTTTGGCAAAGGTCATGTACTGGGTATAGATCAGAAAGCACAAACCTACCTTGTTTCACTGACTTAAAAATGGTTACTGTAGTATTTTAGTGAGCTGAGAAATTGGCCTCTACCACTCATGTGAGGAATCTGAAGGTGTGAGGGCCAGAAGAAACTGGTCTACAGAGGATTCGGTGAGTAGCTGTCCTGGGTTCAGCAGATTCCCACCACAACTACATCCTGGTGAATCCTCCCAAGGCTTGCTCTTCGACCTTCCCTGTCCTTCAACATCTCAGCTCATCACTCCAGGGCTTGTTAAGCACTAAGGCCTCAGAGCTATCTCCCAAACTGTTTGTCTTCACTCCCCACAGTTGCTCAGTAATGTTTACTCTTGACAAAGTTCTTTCTAAGTCTCATGCCGTGCCAGGGAGGAGGGGAAGCCTGGAGGAAGCAGAGACAGGACACCTGATCCAAACTCGCCAAAGATGTATTCCATACCTCCCAAGATGACTGAACATCTTAATTAGAAGTATGTGTTGATAAGCAGAGGTTGTCCAGGGTGTTCAGTGTTTGATTGAACAGCTTTGAATCAGACACAAAAGCACAGGATTCGGAAAGCACTTGACACTGATTTCATATCACTGTCATCACAGTATACCTTGCACAAGTTAACACTGAAACAGTAGCTCTGCCACTGCTCCTCAACCAAGTTCTTCTTTGATGTAAGAGAGGCCAAGGGCAAAACCAGAGCAGAAAGCTGAGATGTTGATCAGCCAGACCTGGGACAGAAAGTGCAGTCAAAAACCTGCAAACTGTACCTCTTTTTGTGATAAATTGAGACCAGCTAAACTGTGTAAGTATCTTAACATCTGATACACCTGAAGTATCTAAGAGGACTAGTGATTCTGTGGGACTCCTTAAGGGCCTGACATCCATACACAGTCCCATGGTGGTTGTAACATAGAATTGACTGGGACCTCAGCTGCAGCATGGTGTCTCATGATGAAGCACGGGTCAATATTTACTATCCCTTCGTCCTCCAGTGTTCCCATGATTGTTCAAAGGCTATAATTGACCAATTGAGGGCACCTATGGATCTTCATCAGCCTCACAGTTCTTTCCACAGGCTGCATTTCTGCTCAGTTTTCAGCTACCAGCTGACTGTCTGTTTCTATAGCTGCAATGGTTAAATGCCTTCTTGCAGTTCCCCTGGCTGTATTTATCAGTACCACATCACCCAGGCCATGTACCATTCATAGTAATCTTCTATGAGATGACCATTTTCTTCCTTCCAGACCTGTGCATGCAAAACTAGACATGATGACAGAAATACTTTCTATACTAATGCATTTGTACAGTTAAATTACAGTTAAATGAACTTCTGAATGGTGATTGTTAGGCTTCCAGCACAGTTCACAACCCAGCTGTTCTAGCTGTTGTAGATTTAACTTGAATGTGGATGCCTCATCCCTGGCAGTGCTCAAGGACAGGTTGGACAGGGCTTGGACTAACCTAGTCTAGTAGAAGGTGTCCTTGCCCATGGCAGTGAGGTTGGAATTAGATGATCTTTCATGTTCCTCCCAACCCAAACTACTCTATGATTCTGTGATTGCACTTGAAATACCTATGGGATTACCACATCATTATAAGGAATGCAGTTGAAGAGTGTGCTGCCTATTCTTTTCTCTTTCAATTTGGCAGGGTACTGACAGAGTCTAAAACTGATTCTGAAAGAGGAAATTTTCTGCTTCTCACGGTAAAGACAATATGAAGAAGTCATGATGGAAAAGACAGTGATAACAATCTCTGGCTGAACAATTGTAGTCAAGAATTCTTTGGCATATAAACAAGACACAAGCCACGCATATGGCTTTCTGGAGAAGATTGTTGTAACTGAGAAATCTGAGTTGTTGCTTTGGGTCCATGTCATGATGGGGAGAAAAAACTAGTGAGACTCAGAAGTATGCTCTTCGGTCTAGAACCCTGTCTCTGGAAGCCTTCTACATAGGGAGAGTAACGTGATGAGGAACTGTAGGACACAATTTCCTCTATCTGACTGAATTGAGATTTCAAGGATAAAAGCTGCATATAACTGCATGCTCAGATGGAAAGATATGCACACAAGCAGCTTACTTAATGATCTGTATTGCACTTGCAAATTTGCTGAGATAACATTAATATCCTCCAGAAATGTACAACTGAATTTTTGGGGAATCGGACCCTAGAGCCCCATGACCCAGTAGATCTTCGATGCTTAAAGTGATAAATGTAACCTCTTAGCTACAACCCCAACACTGTAGATTAATACAGGCTTTGGTAAGCCTCTGGAACTGACAGAAATATGATTGTGCTATTCAGGATAAGCATGCAGCAAATAGATTCACTGCCATCATGGTAATGAAGATTATGATTTCAGTCAGCGAGAAGAGATGCTGATCAACCAGTGCTGACAGAGATCAACATGACCCTTTCCACTTCCTATCCTGCTTCCTCATTATTTTCAGTTGCTTTATTTTTTTCTCATTTGCTGTCAGCTGGATCCTCATTACACCTGTTAGGTGTATTTTTTTTAGCTGGAAAATAAGTGATAGCAATGAGAAGTGCTGCCATTTTTTTTCAGTCTCTCATTATTTCATAAATCCTATATTCATAGAGTATTTTTGTCCAGTAGATTGATTTCTCCATAATATTGTTGGTTTTTGCACCCTGGATTTTGAGAAACTTTATGCCATGATGCTGCAGAAAAGGTAAAATTAAAGAGCTTCTACTTTGAATAATCATTGCTTAGGAAGGGTAATTACAATTAATAAGCTGGGTGTATTCAGAATGGCTTGTTAAAGTCTGTGCACAGAAAGCTGCTTGTACAGGGTATAGACAGTATTTCACAGCCTTAAACACTCTTCTTATTTTTTTAGGGATACATATCTATGTTAACTTCATACTCATCTCTTAAAAATCCCACATCTGATATAATTGCCTGCCTTTTCTTTGCTTTAATTGCCTTTTCACAGTTTTTTTTTGTTTTGTTTTGTTTTTGTTTTTTTGTTGTTTTTTTTTTTTTATGTGACTGGAAATTTAGAAAATACATGCATTTCTCCCTGCTGACTCATATCCATTTCTTTAGCTGTCTTCCAAGGGTCCAGTCAAAGATAAAGTCAAAACTGCTTTTGTTGTTCTGTTGAAAAGCTTCTGTGATAGGCTGGATTAAGAGAGGTAGTCTTCAATTGTGTAGAAATCTTCTTTAATTATTTTCTTCTGTTTTGCCCAGATAAACTTTATAAAGAATTATCTTTGACTGTTTCATATGATAAGATGCAACTTTCTCCTGAAGCCTGGCAGTTGCAAACAATACCTGATGGGAAGGTCTGTCATTTATGATACCTTCTTACTTGACAGAGAAATAAAGAACAAGCATTCATTTGAAACTGCAGGTGGATAGATATGGTAATTTTTA
Organism: Agapornis roseicollis; assembly: GCA_002631895.1. NCBI lineage: Eukaryota > Metazoa > Chordata > Aves > Psittaciformes > Psittacidae > Agapornis > Agapornis roseicollis. The sequence goes on along the minus strand of NDXB01021957.1, from coordinate 6,388 downwards.
TGGTGAATTGCTGTCAGCTGTGTTCTCTTTTGATCACTTTAATTTCTTTTTAATAAATGGCTTTATCACTACAGTTTCCTTCTGTAGGTAGGCAAGTTTCACTGATTTATTTCACTCTTCTCTTTTATGATTGTTTCTTAGCCTATTTCACCTTAAATTATATTTCTTTAGGAAAGTTTACGTGCACCAAGAAGAAGTGAGTATTTTTCATTAAAGCATTCTGAAACATGATGGTTCCAACATGCTGCTGTCTATGGGGTTATTTTTTAATGCATTATCATCTCCATTTTTGGTTTACATTTAGCAAAATATTTCTAAGTGTATTGTATGTTAGAGGTGGTTTTAATTAGCATTATGCAAAGGATATCTAAGTGATTTAGCTCTTTTTAATCCTACATGTATTTTTAAATGAAACTAATTCATTACACAGTTATTTGGTTCATGCCAACAACCTAAAGAGCAAAGTGACAGTTTGGGATGTCAAAGAAAATGAAATGTTGAAAGAAAAGTTAAAAAAAAAGACACTTCGGACACACAGCTTGCTTCCTCTAAAATAAACACTTCCCCACCAAAAACATTTAACCTGATAGAGGGGAGACTGAGATAAGATCTTATTTCTTCCCTGTGAGGGTGGTGAGGTCCTGGCACAGGTTGTCCAGAGAAGCTGTGGCTGCCTCATCCCTGTCAGTGTTCAAGACCAGATTGGATGGGGCTTGGAGCAACATTGTCTAGCAGAATTTGTCACTGCCTGTGGCAGGGACTTGGAAATGGATCAGCTTTAAGGGCCCTTCCAGCCCAAACCACTCCGTGATTCTATGACTATATAATGTGTAGAGTTCATGTTTCATAGAAAGGCTGAAAGCACAATCCAGCTAGGCTCGTGACCATCATAATCTTGTGCTTGCTCTTTTAAAATAAATATTCCTGCAGGGGTTTTCATTTCCTTGTCCATTAGAGCAGACAATACTACTAATTTCATTTTTCTTCTTTTGATATTCCACCTGTGGAATAGTTATTGATGCAGGCTCTATTTTTCCTAGTAAAGATGGCTTTGGATATGTCCTTTTATTTTCAGACTCTCAGTTGCCATCTGGAAGATTTTTTTACGTTTCTTGACATCTTCTTTCATGCTCATAAAGTAGTCACTGTAATTATGCTCATCTCAGCTGTGAGTCCGGCAAGCCTTTATCCACTGCTTTGGAACTCAGCTGGAAGCATGACTAAGCTGAAATATACAAAACTGCATCATTCCCCATGAAATCTGCAAGACTGTTTTATGGTTTGTGTCTTAAGCAGACGTGGGGCTCATTTTGTTTGCCTTATGGTTTTAGAGCTCTTGTGATAACTTTGAGTCATGTTATCTAGCGCTTGCTATAATCCTGAGGGCTAGAGACTATTGTACTTGGTGTGGAATTGGATTTTCTTTTGTGTGTTTATTAATGAAACTCCTGCAGCCTTAAGAGAAAACATCAACTCTTACAGAGCTTGCAGGGGAATGTGGCACTAAGTCTGAGACTTAACTGAGAATTTGCTTAAGAAAACCTCGTCCTAAAGCTCAAACAAGAAAAAGCTTGAAAAAAGTAGTAAAATATATTTTTAAAGTATATTTTTACTGTTTAAAGTGAGAATCGGCAGATGGGAATTTCTAGAAATTGGGTTATCTCTATGGCTTTTATTTCTATGGCTTTTATGATTGCTTGTGTTTCAGGATTGGGCTTCTTTAACTACACTGAGAAAATACTATGATCCTTTATATCCCACACAACAAACAATCTACAAGAAGACCCAAATGTCTGCTACAGATATGCAAGGGACAGTACTGTCTCTTTGAAATGCTGTTTTTCCCTCCAGGGGCCTGTCTCTCTCCTGCCTGTTACTCACCAGAGACACTTCTCCTTGCTACTAAGCAACACTGGAGAACAAGTCTTATGAGAAATGGCTGAGAGAACTGGGGTTGCTTAGTCTGGAGAGAGAAAGTTCAGGGGGGACTTTACTGCTTTCTACAGCTGCCTGAAAGGAGGGTGGAGGCAGGAGGTGGCTGGTTTCTGCTTCTAAGGAACAAGTGACAAGAAAAGAAGAAACTGCCTCAAGCTGCACCAGGGGAGGTTCATACTGGATATTAGGAAAAATTTCTTCCCTGAATGCATGGTCAGGCATTGGAACAGGCTGCCCAGAGCAGTGGTGCTAACACCATCCCTGGAAGTGTTCACAGACTCTGTAGATGTGGCTCTTAGTGACATGGTTTAGTGGTGGACTTGGCAGTGCTGGAGCAATGGTTGGACTTGATGATCTTAAAGTTTTTTTCCAATCTAGTTGATTCTATGATTCTGTTTTCTAATTTCACTTAGTCCATGTTCAGATAATTGTTCACTGTTGTGGAGAATTGACAGACCTCCTGAATGCCTTGTCACTCACTCCTGCCTACCTAATCCTCATGATTCACTGTTCTTTGTAAGGAGATCTGCATGTCCATGCAGAGCAACAGCCATTTATAACTGCTTTGAACTGCGTGTATTTAGTACAAAGTATAGTATAGAGAAGAAGAATGGTTAAAGAACTGTGATGGCTTTGGGAATGTGTGAAAAGACCTTTACTACTATGAAAAATAATAAATACACTTTGCCATGGAAAAGAGAAAACTGAGAAGGGATATGAGAAGAGTATGTAGGATAGTGTGGAGAAATTTAATGGAGTTTGACTATACATTATCTCTTCAAAACATAAAACTTCAGGAGCAATGCATGAAATTAGAAAGAAGTGGTTTCAAAACAAAAAGATTGATTTTTGTAAACTATCAGTTATACTGATTGATCAGTATAACTCTTAATAGGACACTGACTTAAAAATTCACGCAGGTTCAGAAGGCAGCTATACAAATTCTGAAGAAATTAATTGGGGTCTCTTAAATATAAAACCATCTTCTTTGGTGGGGGAAGTCCTTGAACTGCAAATTATTGGTGATTAAGAAAACATTTTATAAAGTATTGCTGTATGATTGCCCTATTCTGCTCTCCAATATATCTGAGGTTTTTCAGTGGAAACACTAAACAAGTCTAGATAAGATGAGCTAAATGACACTTTGGGTTAGATCAAAAATTTTTACGTCAAAAGAAGAGATTGTATGTATGGGTTTGGAAAAAACAATCTCCAAGATTTCAAGAGTGTTGCAGCTTTCCTCAGATTCCAGAAGGTGGATATTATTTGTGGCAGAGGAAAATGGTGCAATATTTTGCTCTCTTTTACCATACTGCTGATTGTGACTATTTGATTGTTTGCTTAATAAAACCATAACAAGTGCTTCATCCCATCTTCAAACTATACTTGAGTAGAGAAATGTCCTCCTTATCCTGCTACCTCCCATTGTGCACATCTGGAACACCTTCTAGATATGCTCAAGCTGATATAACTAATGACCAGAGGATAGCTGAAAGAGGGGCTGAATCTGCACTGTTTAGGAAGGATCTTTAGTGTTTCTCTCTTCTACCTGTCAGAGAAGGCTGGCCTAGCATAGGAGATAAGTGGTTGATGAGGGTTTTGCTCCTGCAGATGCTCACAGTGGAGATACTGAAAGTCTTTTTCCATGCTTATAGTGAAGGACATATTGATTTTGTTTTTATTTTGGTTAATTAATATAACTTTAACAAGTCTTTGTTTTATGAAACTCAGCTTTTCTTCTCCTGTCATGACTTTTGACTTTCTTGTATCATTTTTCCAATAATTTTTGCCGTTTTCAGGGATCAAGAATTGTACTTAATTTTACTTTCTAATGAATTCAGGGTTGGTTTGTTGTTTTGTTTTGTTTTGTTTTGTTTCTTTTTTTTGTTTGTTTATTTTAACAGCATTTTATCCTTTCACCCACCATCCTATTCACCTCTGTGCAAGAGTTTCCTTTACTCTTAGAACTCCATTAATCTATTGGCAGTGGCCAGGATATGCAGTGCAATTCTGGATGTGTGACACCTCAGTGAGGTACTTAATCTTTCTAATTCAGCTGCTTAGCCTTCTTGTCAAGGAGCTTTAAAGAAGTATAATCAATTAATGAACAAGGTGGTAGTCTTCATTGTCCTCTACTATTTTCTGTGGCTACTCCACCTGAGAGTGTTGTGCTCTTTGCATGCATGTAACAGGGCATAGTCCAATGTCCTGAAGGTTTTAGAGGCTGGGAAAGGCTTGTGTCAGGTGGGGAAGCCATAGGTAACCTGTCTCTGGTTGACTGTCCATTAAAGAGAATAACCAGCCCTGATTCCCATGAGGGCAGGCATATTGGTAGTTTGGCTATCAAATTCCCCTGGAGCGAAAGAAGCCAGAGCTGACTAGTTATGTACTCCTCAAGCCATGCTAGTACAGTGCTACTGGGGAGTGACACAAGCATGGAGAGTTTATATCATCAGTGACAAGAACTGACTTTTGCTGCCCTATCCAACACCTTCCCTGCTATGTGCCCACTGTAGTTGGCTGCTGGGTTAGCTTGGCCTTCTGACGAGAGGAGCTTGAGTCTGTCTACAGCTCTTACAGATAGCCTCGGTGGGGCGTTTAAACCGACCCCGAGCATGGGCACTTCATTTCCCAGCCTGCCTTGGGAGAGGGTGGAAAGAGGAGACTTGGCATGGCTTTTAACCCAACCCCAAGCACAAGGATGGGGTCTTCATTTCCCAGACTGCCTTGGGAGAGGCTGGAAGGAGGAGCCTCGGCGGGGCTTTGCTTCCAGTATTTAAGGCTAAGAACTTCCAGGGAGCACGGTGACCTGGAGCAGGCTAACAGGGTCATAACTGAACTATAGAGAGGCAGTTTGAAAGGCAGTTCATGCAGGAAGGCCAAGCAGACAATCTAGTAAGGCTAGTCAGTTGTTTGCTGTAATTCAGTTATTGACTAGTTTTTCAGGGCTTTTGGCAGCGATGGTTTCTACGCGTTCAAAGCCTGTAGTGAGCATGATTGTAGGTAACCTAATGGAACCCTCCAAAAAGGATGTGTCTGTACAGACCCCTTCCTGTGCAGTGTTTGACCTTATCTGCTGTACCATGGGCAGAAGACATTTGCCTGAGGTGCGAACAGGTAAGTAATCTCCTTTCATTGGTGGCTGAGCTGAAGGAAGAAGTTGAAAGACTAAGGAGTATTAGGGAAAGTGAAAGGGAAATAGACTGGTGGAGTTCCACTCTGGAAACTTTGAGGGAGGCCCACCAGGAGTCAGAAGACTCCCATGCCTCCAACTGCCAAGAAATAGGAGGGCACCTGGTTGATGAAGAGGATTCAAAATGGGTCACTGTTTGGAGAGGTAATAATAGCAATTTCTCCCAACCCCCATCATCTACCCAGATGCCACTTCAGAACAGGTATGAGACCCTGGATCTGGATGATCTAGAGGGTCAACCAGAAGATTTAGAAAACAATAATTTACCCAGTGAGACTCCCAATTAATCTGTAAGATGAATCATCACCTCTAACGTCAAAAAGAAAAGGAGGGTAGTCGTAGTGGGGGACTCGCTTCTAAGGGGAACGGAGGGTCCTGTATGCTGACCGGACCCAACCCACAGAGAGGTCTGCTGCCTCCCTGGGGACTGGATTTGGGAGATTACCAAGAAACTCCCTGGGCTGATTCAGCCCTCTGATTATTATCCACTGCTGATAGTTCAGGCTGGCAGTGACGAGATTGAGAGGAGGAGTGTCAGAGAAATTAAAAGGGACTTTAGAGCACTGGGTCAAATGGTTGATTGGGCAGGAGTCCAAGTGGTCTTTTCCTCAGTCCCTTTGGTAGCAGAAAAATTCAATCAAAGGAACAGGAGAGCCCACATCATCAACAAGTGGCTCAAGAGTTGGTGTCGTCAGCAAAACATTGGGTTCTTTGACCATGGGACAACCTTTACAGCACCTGGCCTACTGGATGTGGATGGGTTGCATCTCTCTGTTAAGGGAAGAAGAATTTTTGCTCATGAACTGGCAGAACTCATTGAAAGGACTTTAAACTAGGTTTGATGGGGGAAGCGGATGCAGATGGGCTGCCTGGAAGCAGGTCCAAGGGTAATCAGCCTGGGCTGGTGGTGAAATCGGTGGACCGGCTGAGATGTATGTATACTAATGCATGGAGCATGGGAAACAAGCAATAAGAGCTGGAAGTCATGGTGCAACAACATGGCTATGATGTAGTCGCCATCACAGAAACGTGGTGGGATGAGTCAAACAGATGGAACACAGGCTTTCTTGGGTGCAGTGGGGTTCTGGAGAATCCACATTCCAAATTACAGGCCTGGCAGATTGACCATATCACACTGCCACCAACCCGCCAAGGCAAGCACCATGTGCTTACCATGGTGAAAGCAACCACTGGATGGCTGGAAACATGCACTGTGCCCCACGCCACTGCCCGGAACACTATCCTGGGCCTTGAGAGACA
>NDXB01021956.1:105621-121399 GCA_002631895.1 Agapornis roseicollis | reverse complement strand
CCCCTTCCGTCCCCCCTTGGCCCGGCCCGCCCTCACCTGCCAGCGCCAGGATCTGGGCCTTGTGGAGCAGTAGGCGGTCGCCCCACTCTGCGGGGCTCTCGTCGTCCTCCTCCGCCTCCTCGGGGTTGCGGTACACCGTGTAGACCTTCTGGTTGTCGAAGTCGAGCTGGGACGTGGGGCTGAAGTCCTGCACGCAGGAGACGGGCAGCGCGTAGCAGACGTTGTCCTCCAGGAACCGCACAAAGGCGTACATGGTGCGGCGGGCGGGCGGGGCGGCCGCGCCGGTCCCGCGCTCCCCAAGCTGGTATTGTTCCTCAAAATCCGCCTCTGCGCTCGGCTGAGCTCGCCTGGCCGCGCCGACACACGGGCAGCCGGCGGCTCCGGGCAGGCACGAGCAATCCAACGCGGAGCGACGCGAGCCGGGATGCCGCGGGGGGCGGGCCGGGGCCGGGGCCGGGGCCGGGCGGCGGTGAAGGGCCGCGGGAGGAGCGGGGCCCGCCCGGAGACCCGGCCCTGGCCCACCCGGGGCCCAGGCGGAAACTCCCCTTCCGGTGGGAGCTTCTTCTCCGTAGGGCTTGGACTCGCTGGCCGGCAGGCCCAGACCTGCCCCGTTTCCGCTGTGGAGGGTGTAGGTGTAGTGGCCGAGGGGTTGTTAGGGTACGGCCAGGCCAGTGTCGGCGGGTACCTGCCAGGCGCTTGTATCGGGGTAACGGCTCCCACCCCTCTTTCCTGGCCATGGCATGGGTGGGCAGACAGATCCTGACAGAGGTGCATACTCTCTGGTCCCTGATGCTGAATCTCATCCCAAGGAAAGGTCCCATGAAGCTCTTTCTCCAAGTTAAAAATTCCTCATGCCTGTTCCAGAGAAACAGGCCTTCTGCTGGTTCTATGGAAGTGATGCACCATGGAGAGCTCTGCCGGAGGCTCACCAGTGCTAGAGTGATCAGAGGGCTGAAGCACTTCACATGAGGAACAGCTGAGAGAGTTGGGGTTTTTCAGCCTAAAGAAGGAAGACTGGGGAGACCTTATTGAGGCTTTTCAGTACTTAGAAGGGGCCTATAAGAAAGATGGGGAGAGACATTTTAGGAGGGCCTGTTGCAGTAGAATGAGGAGTGATGATTTTAAACTACAAGAGGGAGATTCATACTGGATATAAGAAGAAATTCTTTACAATGGGGGTGGTAAAATACTGAAAGCGGTTGCCCAGAGAGGGGGTGTAGACATTCAGGGTCAATCTGGATGTGGTTCTGGGCAACCAGTTGAAGATGTCCCTGTTCATTGGAGGGGAGTTGAACTAGATAAGCTTTGAAGGTCCCTTCCAACCCAAACCATTCTATGGAGAGAAAGGGCTGGAGGGATCTGTGCATGTCCATGTGAGGAGAGGAGACCCAGTCCTTTGTGGCCAAACAACACACAACTCTGCACACATCTGCTGAGTATCAACAGAATCTGAACATCTGGTGTTAGCAAAAGGTCTTCAGGGTAACACAGAGCCAGCTGTACTCAGCGGTATGTCCAGTGGCGACTGCCGGAAGAACGAGAAACTTCCCCTCCCTCCCTCAAAGTGTTGAGAGATTCTGTGCAGGTGTGCAAGAACTAGGGTTAGAGACCATGCCATTTTTAGCACAAATCCCAAGCTTTTGGAGACACATGCTGAGTATGAATATTTTGAGCTTCCTGTATGAAAAAAAGAATAGTGTGGCAACATTGCTTATGGTTCACAGCAAACTTACTCATGTTTCTAGTGCTGAGGTCTGTTTTATGCAGGCAGTCTTAGGAAANTGCTGAGTATGAATATTTTGAGCTTCCTGTATGAAAAAAAGAATAGTGTGGCAACATTGCTTATGGTTCACAGCAAACTTACTCATGTTTCTAGTGCTGAGGTCTGTTTTATGCAGGCAGTCTTAGGAAAGGAACAATAATACATGGTGAACTATTTAAAGGCAAAGGAAAACATTGTAGAATGAGTAACAAAACAGCAAGAGTGATGGCCATCATCAGTGTTTGCTTTTGTTTGCAAAAGACCAACACAGAAAGAAACCAAAATATATTATCTTTTCTGCTTTGGATATCCCTAAGTGTTCACAGTACTATCTGTACCCATTACATTGAGTTTAACCACACTGAACTTGTTTTTCCTAGTTATCCTTTATAGACTTCCTGGTACATGGGAACAGATCACAAGCTGCAGAACCTGAAGTAAAGTTTTGACTGAGCACTGGCACAGGTTGCCCAGAGAGCTTGTGGAGTTTCCATCCTTGGAAACCCAAAGCTAACTCAAAACCAAAAGCCATCTGGATATGCTCCTGGGCAACCTGCTCCTGGTGGCTCTGCTTGAGCTGAGGGCTGGACGAGATAATCTCCTAAGGTCTCTTCCAACCTCAGTCATGCTGTGAAGCATCAGTAACTCACAGTTATGCCCAGCAGACGTCTGTCTGTCTCTTGAGCAACACATGAAAACATAAGGAGTACACACAGGTATAGTTATTTCACTAACAAGCTGTAAACTTCCCAGACAATAATGGCAGCTTTATTATTTTAGCAATTACAGAGTTTAGCAAATACTTCAGTTTAAGATTGGGGACTGAAATGGCAGTACTTTATGTTAACAATAAAGTATTGCCAGACTGGTATGTAATTATAGGCAAATATAAGTCTGCTACAAAGTATGGGTGACAAATGTATCCTAGTAGCTAGGCTGCAAGGGAAATGGAAATTCCAGCAAAGATTGTGCTGCTGATCAAACAGTAACAGCTGCTATAGTGCTCCTGTCTCCCTACCTCATGTTACAGTGGAGGTAAAGGGGGCTACAGAAACACAACAGAACAGCCTGATAGCTGGGATTACTCCATGGACACTGTTAAAGTTACGTGAAGGACGATTTTGTCCCACTAAGTTCAGTGGCTAGTGAGGGATTCGGTACACTGACTCTTTCCAGGATTGTATTTCCTCTGCAGCTGAATTCTATTAGTAGTATCTAAGACTGCTGTCTAGGGAAAGGAACATAGAAAAATGGAGAAACTGGAAGTAACAGGGGAAACAAAGGGAAGCTAAGGACTCAAAAATTACACGGACATAGAAGGGGAAAGATCTCTTCAGCTATCAAAGAGCCTGGGTAATTTGCCCAAATAAAAGAAAACTGAAAGACTTCATGTGAGGTGGCATAATTTTGAGGGCTTTTTTGTGTATTTGGGTTCTTGGGTTTATATTTTTCTTGGAAAAGGAATGCTCTAAACTGGAATTTGCATCATTTTACATTTGAAGGTTCAATTACAGCAAGGGCTGTAAAGATCTTTGTATCATCAGCAAAAAAGGTCTCAAATCACAGCTCCCCACTGAAGGACATTTTTGAGAACAGATTAAGGGTCAGGATGATAAATGCATGTTTACACTTGGTCCCTAGCACACACGTTGTGCCCGAATGCTAAAGTATAAATAATGATCCATACATATTTCTTCTGCTTACAAGGAATGGTGTTAATTTCTATCTTTATAACCTATAAATAATATGCACTGGTTAGCTGTGAAGCTGAGGAAAAGATCCATTTAAGCACAGAACGAAACACAAATGTTGTCACTCCTTTCGTTTGGACCTTTCCCATTTCTACTAAAGGTAGCCAGCTGTTTTTAACACTCAGGTTAGCTTGAGGTTTAAAGTTATAGAGCTATTTTAAAGGTGTAGATTTTAAAACTCATTGTTAAGGGAATTACTGGATCCTCACCACATTTAAATCCTCTAGCAAGTCCAGCCTTTTAGAAACAACACAACCCTGCTGAGAAGTAGATTGTCATATCATACAAATACAAATGAAGCCTCAGCTTAAAAAAAGTGTACTCCAAGAGTCAGGAAACCACAAAGCACAGTCCCAGCCCTCGTGGGACTCCCGAGTGGCTGTTTCTTGGAACACTACCTATATTTTGCTGCTGTTATTTTTCTTGAAAAGTAAAAAAAGTGTTAAAGCCAAAGCTGATGCCTGCTGTTTTGATGTGCACTCTGTATTTTCACTTAAAGATACCAAAGAAAAAGCAAATAGTACCAGTAATCGTGACACAGGTGCTAAATCTCACAGCAAAACATTGAAGTTAGGCTCATCACTCACATGACTTCTGTTTTTAATACCAGACTCCCAAGGGGCACCCTCCTGATATTAAATCTATAGTTGAAGAAATTCCCATTTTCTTTCACTGTTCAAGTGGAGGTGCTTCACTACTAACATTGACTACTCAGCAATAATAGTACACTGGAATCCATACACATTCAATATGCAGTTTAGAAAAGTATTGTTTTCTTGTGAATTCATTCTCCGAGTAGCGCATTTCGTACACAATTGTTTCTAAGCTTAAATATATCCCAAAGGGAAAGATATATTCCTTTTTTTTTACGTAACACTGTATTTTAACAACAGCATTTAAATCATAAAGCTTAAAGAATAACTCAAATGCACAAAAACTGAAGACTATACAAAGATCTATGTATGTACAGACATGCATCTACTCACAACATGGTTATTTTTTACCAAGAGTATAATCAACAGGGTGGTCAAAACATAACCTGTGCTCCATAATACCTCATTTCTTATCATATGGTAAAGTGCCAGCAAGTAATTTCTGAGTATAAGGGAATATTCTTCTGAACAAAGGCATATACAGCTTTTAGGTTTTTTGAGATAGAGAGGATGTTTGGAAGGGGGGAATCTACTAGCTAGAGGAACAGAGCAGGGCAGCCATTCCAGAGGGTTGTTCCCCTTTAGATTTTAAATCATTTTTAAGTCTTAAGATACTGTTGCCACATGCTACTTTCAAAGTCACAATGATTGTATATAAAATAGAAACAAAAAAAGTCCAGTTCCTGTATGATCCTAGAAAATGGAAAAGAAAATATTTGTCCTCATATATGATTTCCATAGGACTCTGATACCGAGAGAATAGTATGGGAACCTAGATTGCATAGATAAATTCTTAAGATTTAATCTTTTGAAATAATGGCCTTAGACCATCCTCAGAAGAGAAAAGGCATCACTGCAAATATATTCAGTCCCAGTCCCCGAAAGTGATCTAACCTTTCTTGGGGCCGAGGATAATACTTAATCATGTTTTACATTAAACTCTCATGTCCTGACGGAATATTCTTTCAATGAAATAAAACCTCAGGAACACTTTATGGATCCGTTGGCATAGGAGACACTTATTTCCCAGCTGGTATATTCTGTAGCACGAAAAGGTAATGATTAAGCCAAAGTGACCACTGGCGAAGACACTTTCCTCAGTGTTAATGACTGGCTGGAGAAACCAAAGGCCAAGGAAAAAACCAGACAGTCATTAACTGCTGAAAATTCCTGACCTAAAGGTCATTATTACTATTACAAAACTGGAAAATGAAAAAGTAATTATTTTCTTTGGGTTTTTATATGTATTGAAAAGATAAAATTCCAGTGTCTGTTGCTGTGGATACTAGTCTGTAAAATACTTATCTTTCCCATTCTGGCAGGCTATGCAATGGATAGATCTGGGACTGGCAAACCTTCAAGAATATGTGCCAGACTGTATTTTCCTTTTCCAAATTACAGGTTAAACGTGCCCACAGAAAGTCAACAGGAATCAGGAGACTCTGCCAGTCGGCACTATTTTGCCTTGGTGTGAGCAGTAATTCTCCCCACTTTAACCCTGCTCAGTGGAAGCCAGAACTTGGGTTGTCTGGGAGCTGCAAATGACACTCAAATCATTGTAACTTTTAGCTCCCACCCTGCTGTACATCATTCAAAATCTTGCTAAATACCATCTTCTCTACTCAGGCAGTGTGCTGCTTTCAATGCTATAAACTTCTTGCCTATGAGGAAAGTAGGAAAGGCATTTCCTTTGAGATGGACTTCCTTGTGTGTGGACTTACCTTTAAAACATGTCCTTCTAGTACCGTTGCCACCCTCTTCAAGAACTGCACTGAAGATGATATTGCTGTTGCAGCCCAAATGATCTTTATTGTTACTACCATCCACTGGTATCTTCAGCATATATGTTTTCACTCTATCTGGAAATTTCATTTGAGATTTTCTCTTTCCTTTTTTAAACTAGACTTTTTTTCCTGGCTTTTGACAGACATTTTACTAATATGACTTTAAAAGTAGCTCTACATACACAGCACCGCTGCAAGAATTTGATTCCTTCTGTACCTTAGATGACAAACTGACTTTCATTTGGCAAGGACTAAAGTCTTTGTAACCTTTGGGCTTTAGTGTAAAATATCATTACTATACACTGCCCATGATTATGTTATGCTTTACACAGAGCTTTCGAGTAAGATAGTATTAATGACCCTTTTTCATAATATTTCCATTTTGGAATACTCTTCTCACATCTTCACAGCACTGCATTTATATCTCATGCTGACAGGGAAAACGATCCTGCAGCCCTTTTCTGCATAGATCTGTTCTGCTTGAGAGGTTCACACAAGTAATGTAGGATATGCACAGAAGGAGATTAACTGCTACTGGCTGATCTTTTCCAGAATGGTACCTCCACATACACATACTCCCACTCTCCTTCAAAAGACTGGTTTTAGCAGGAGACTGGACAGACTAGAGCTGGTTCTTGCTGTTTTGGAAGGTTCTTGATAATCATCAGCAGCAGGAATGGGACTGTGTGAGAACAAAGTCAAAACTGCTTAGAGATAATATTTTCATATCCCAGTGCTTTTTAATTCATACTCTTGTCATACTCCTAAGTCCCTTTCAGGGCTGGCTGTATTTCAGTATAAAGTCAGCTTTTAGAAAATATTCCCAGGAATTAGTGCTCACGTCTCACCACTTCAGAAGGTAGAGTTCTACTTCTAATGAAAGTCACAATCAAACATGGGCCAGCAGCTCTTCTGAAGAACATCAGCTACTGTCACCACATAAAATCCTGTTGTGGAAGGTGAATGGGACATAACAGAGCAGGAATAATCCTCAGAGTATTTCAGAAGAGTGCCTTTCTCAGCTACGCCTTGTTAATAATCACGTTTAAATTAAAACATAACTCTTCACAGCTGGCAAATGGAATGCTGAAACTACTAGAAAGTGCAAGTACTCACTAATATAAAAACCCTAACTGCACTCTGTGAACCTCACCATTCTTACTGAAACCAAACGTCTTTATAACTTATGAGTTACAACTGAAGTTGTACTTGGTATGTGCTAGTAGCTGAATTAAAAAAATAACACACAACAAGCAAAGGTTAACTGGAAGGAACTGCTGACACCCAACTCCCAAAAATTCATACCATGGGATAAGACTGTGATGGACTCCACCAGCAATTCTAGTTCTTCAAGGAGGAGTAACTCCTTTTGTTGCACACCGCATGGAAAATCTGCATTCATCTTTGCCCCACTTACAAGGAAAGTGTTTCCTCAAAACATAAAATAGCATAGGAAACTGGTAACACAAGAGGTGTTTGAAATCTCCAGGGGCTTCATGCTTTGCTACCCTTTTCCACGAAAGCCTGAGCAACATCTATTGTGCAATAATATTTAACATTCAGGGGAAACAGGATCTCCTTTAAAGTGTGATCAAAAAGAAGGGCCCTTCATAGGCTGTCACAGTAGTCCTCATAACAAAGAAAGCTTTGTTTCATAAAAAAATATCTTGTACTAGAATTCCCTAAGGAAACTATAGTTTTGGGATTTTTTAAACAAAGACAGGAATTTTCAAGTTGGAGGTTCCCTTTAAGTACTCTTCTAACATGAATATGTTTAAGGATGCTCTATCAAGTTCATGCATGAAATGTCATCCAGCCGTTAGTATATTTCTATGCAAATACAGCTGTGAAAGCTAATGACTGAAATCTGCATTATTTTCACATTTCCAGCATATTATACAACTTCTCATTCTTGCCTGCTTTGTAACTCACATTAGCCTCTCATACCAATAAAACAAAGCTAATTATCTACAAACATCAAAAGCTGGCCATTTGAATAAGCAATTTAATGTATACATTTTTATTCAGTTCGGTATAGTGATATTCTCCTGCTAGGAGAAAGAATTCTGCAGGATGACTGCAGAGAAACACACCATTCAGAATATGAATTGGAATATCCTTGCAATGCTTTTCAGTGAGGATGGTGTGATATTAAGATTAGATCCTGCATATAATCAAATTTTGATGCCTGTACACACAGTCTGGTATCTCTTTCCCTTTATAAGGTTTGTATGCAAAAAACATAGCAATCCAATATTTTGAACATATATCGTCTGCGGATATTACACAGTCCAAACTGATAGAAAAATAATGTTAATGAAAACAAGAAACTGTCTGGGGCACTGCAGCATACAGACTTTGCTAAATGCATCACAACTAGTTTTACTATTCTGAGGACAGAAAATATTGCAAAACCAGTCTTTCCAGAACAGCTTGAGTAAACAGGGCTTATGTCCATCCCTAAATTCAATCTCAGTATATAGATAGACTCTTTGGGAGCTGCAAATATTTCTATAATCTTTCAAATTCTCTGATATGATACACACAGAATTTATTCCAAATGGCCTGTATTTTCAAAATGTAGGCCATTTTTATTTACCAGTACCTATAAGAGGTAATAAAATAGAAAAGATAAGATAGGTGGGGAGACAACAGGGATTATATTACAAGCAAAAAGTGGCACTATTGATAATATATCACAGTATTTAGTGAACATAAATATAAAGCATACCTACAGTTTTTATCCAAAACACAAGAGAGAGAAGATCACAGAACAGAGGACATCTGCATTTTATTTAAGGGCTAAGCCAGAAGCAGCACAGTCCAGTAGCTCAAGATACTGCTCTAAATAGTAAACTGCTTGGGAAGTAAGCTAATAATGGTTAACAAATTTTCACCTATGAAAAGTGATGAATTATCACATTTCTTAATAGGTAAGGACAGTTCGGTAGACACCCTTACCTTCCTTGCCTCTGAGCTGAAGGGACTATCTATAAAGCAACCTTTTAAGATCAAGTCCAACCATTACTCCAGCACTGACAAGTCCACCACTAAACTATGTCTCTAAGTGCCACATCTGCATGTCTTTTAAATACCTGCAGGGATAGCAACTCAGCCACCTCTCTGGGCAGCCTGTTCCAATGCTTGACAACACTTGCAGTGCAATTTTTTTCCTAATATCCAGTCTATACCTCCCCTGGCACAATCTGAGGCTATTGCCTCTTGTACTATCACTTGTTACATAGGAGAACAGACTGACCCCCACCTCATTACAACCTCCTTTCAGGTAGTTCTACAGAGCGTGAAGGTCTCCCCTCAGTGTCCTTTTCTCCAAATTAAACAACCCCAGTTCTTTCAGCTGTTCCCCATAAGACTTGTGCTCCAGACCCTACACCAGCTTCATTGCCCTACTCTGGACCTGCTGCAGCACCAAAATGTCCCTCTTGTAGTGAGGGGCCCAGCACTGAACACAGGATTTGAGGTGCAACCTCACCAGTGCCCAGTACAGGGGGATGATCACTGCCCTGGCCTTGCTGCCACACTATGTCTGATACAGACCAGGATGCTGCTGGCTTTCTTGGTTGCCTGGGCACAAGCTGCTCATGTTCAGCTCCATCAGTCAGCACCTCCAGGTCCTTTTCCATCAGGCAGCTTTCCAAACACTCTTCCCCAAGCCTGCAGCATTGTGTGGGGTTGTTGTGCCCAAATGCAGGACCTGGCACTGAGCCTTGCTGAACCTTATACAATTGTCAACAGCCCATTGATCCAGATTCCTCTGCAAAGCCTTCCTATCCTTCAGATGGTCAACACTCCCACCCACCTTGGTGTCACCTACGAACTTACTGAGGGTGCACTCGATCCCCTCATCCAGATCATTGATAAAGATATTGAAACAGAGCTGGCCCCAGTCCTGAGCTCTGGAGAACACCTCTTGTGACCAGCTGACAAGTGGATTTAACTCCATTCAATACCACTTTCTGGGCTTGGCCATCTAGACAGTTTTTTACCCAGCAAACAGTACACCCATCCAAGCCATGAGCAGCCAGTTCTTCCAAGAGAATGTTCTACAACGGAAGGCCTAGTCAGTCTCCAAGGGTAAGGCAGTCTCTAATCCCATAGTGTGATTACTAACAAGGACACTGATTATAATTTAACAAAGAGGAGAGAGAGCCATTTCATTGCACTAAGACTTAGATATACACCTTTGGGATCAGGTACTCCCCTCAGAGTCTTCTCACTAATTTTGCACACCATGTGTGGCACAAATATCTTGATTTTCCATGGTCTTTCCCAAAGTCACTGAATTCCTTCCTGGCCACTATCACAGTTTTTTTTCTTTTGTTTTAAAAAGCAATCTGCTCATCAATAACAATGACAGGAACCATTCTTCTTCACACATCACATTGTGAAATGGACTCAAAGACAGGTTGCACCTAAAAAGGACTTGGGTGGATCTCAAAATACCTATATGCAGCCTTATAATCCAAGAAATCCCACAGAGTTATTGCTTACCCTGCAGGGCTGTCTCAGAACATGATCTCAAATACCATCTGTGCTCAGCGTGGAAGCTGCCAAAATCCTGTCCCCAAAAACTGTGGAGCACAGAGCATTGTAACTCCCATCCTCCGCTGGAGCAAAGATTGAAAAATACCTCCATCTTCTTACTTTAACAGCCTGAAATTCTCACCTGAAGATAGGTTATGCATAAACCTCCTTTCAAAAGGCAGGCTGAGAGAGATTTCATTGAAAATCCACCAGCAAGACCAGATACCACAGTGATGTGTCCCATCTTTTATTGATAAAGGCCTTGCTGGGGCCTTTGCCGGGCAAGTGAGATTCCTGTCTTTGGTTTCCCCATCTGGCTGAAGGTCTTCAGACCCCCACTCTCTGTCTCTAGTTGTAAAAATCCTTTTCTTCATCTAGATGCACATAATTCCCTTGAGTCAAAACCCCCAGGAAAGGAATGCATGTGTGTCCTAGTCTCAGGCTCAGTGTATTATATTCCACTTGACTTCTTACTGATCACTTGTAAAGGTAGAAGCACAGCAGGTAACCAAGCTACTGCAGTGTAACATATTTGTTCCACTGAGAGCAAACTACTTAGAATTAACTCGTGTTTACCGATTGTAATGGCACATACATGGGCAGTTATTGTAAATCAGCTGATCTGTGGGACCCTTGTTATTCCTCAGTAACGTATTTAGGCATCTATATTCCAGGGAGAAAAGTGTTGCTGACGTGGGAAGTAAGAAGTGTAAGTAATAATTAGACTTACTCTTAAATGCCTCAAATAGCTCCAAGGTTATGTTTCCTCTGACAGAATATTCTCAGAGAGCATACTTGCTGCTCTTACAGCACATTATGTGTTTTAATTCAGGGTTTTGGCCTTTTACACCTCCAGATTTAAGACAATTGGGAGTGAAAAAAAAATAAATTATGTATTAATGCTTCACTTTAATTATTTTGCATTTTGGGTTTTATTTAATTGTGGTCCTTGCTGAAGTAGCAAGATCAATATAAACTCCATGCTTAGGAGGGTGTCGTGGTTTAAACCCAGCCAACCACACAGCTCGTTCACTCACTCAACCCCCCCTTCTTGCCCTCCCCTGCTTCCAGAGAGATGGGGGGAGAATCAAAAGAATGCAACTTCCACATGGTTGAGATAAGAACAGTTTAGTAACTAAGGTATAACACAAATCACTGCTGCTACCACCAATAATAATAATGATACAGGAAAAGAATACAGCATCCCATCAACCACAACAGATAACTCACGACACCCCACCAACCGAGTGCTGACCGACCAACTCCTCCAACCACCCCGAGAGAGCTAGGCCTTCCGGATCCTCCCAGTTACATCCTGGGCATGATGTGCTATGGTATGGAATACCCATTTGGTCAGTTTGGTCCTGTCAGTACAGTTCTATCCCTCCTTCCTCCCGGCTTCCCCTCCTCCCTGGCAGAGCATGAGGCTCACAAAGTCCTTGGTCAGGGCAAACATCGTTCAGCAACAACCAAAAACATCGGCCTTATCAGCCTTGTTCCCGGGGTAAGACAAAACACCAGCTACTAAAGAGAAGAAACACTGACTGCAACTGCTGAACCCAGGACAGAGGGCTAAGAAGAAAATTTCCTCTGTGTTAAAAATACCGTTAAAATGGCAGCTATGTATTTGGGATGCTATTTAGCAAACATTAGTGGAAGATTGACAGTAATCAGTACTGCTGAGTAGTTTATTTACTTGGACAGAAGCATGGATTTCAGTATGTAACTTTCATCTTTTAAGTTTAGAAGTTTTGGTACTAGTGATATAATTTACCAAGCTATCTCTAGGCAATTAAAATATATTCTATAGTTTAACCTTTGGATGATGTATAAATACACATAAGACACTCCTCCGAGGCAATTTGACTGCCAATCTGGAAAATGCTAACGTTGTAGTCAATAAGTCAACAGTCTGGAATGTTAAATTATGAAATCAGAAAGAAATTTAGTTCACATTCAACCCAAATACAAAGCTCATAAGGAGTTCCAATTTTCTGCGTGGGACAGTAAATTTCAAAGATGACTGTATGCTGCCCCAATAATCACAATCTTGCACAGCATGTTCAGGTATTGTTGGAGAGATTAAAAACACAAAACCAGAGCAGAACAGCTCAGCATCAGATAATCACAAGCAATTCTATGTCAGCAACAGACAGCTGGAGACATATGCCAGCAATATTGCAAAAGCGGTAAAATGGAGATTTCGTGACAGCGAGGACGTGGGATTCATACATTAAGCTAAAACTCAACCCAAAACATTGAAATTGTTGTTCACAAGTAACAGCTCTCTGTCACAGTGTTCAGAATGCCTACCATTTGGCATAAAAATATTTAAAGCAAAAATTAAGCAGAAGAAGATCTTTTTTTTCTCTCTTTCATATTTTGCATGTTGAACATATGTATGATTTCAGCATTATTAATAACTTGGATGAAGAGATCAGAATATTTTTTCCCTAAATCAGCTGGAAGGGCTGTCCAGTCCTGTCCTGAACTAATGAGCGGAGAAAATTTTGTGTGGAAAAGCAGTTAGGTGGAATTTTATCTGCAAATATTGGTTTAAAGATTTTTGCTTCAAAATACAGTTTAAAAGAAAATGAACAACACTGTTTGCTTTCAGTTGACATACCTTGAGTCAGTCTGTTATGCCCTTTTCCCTTGAGTTTTAAGTGTCCATCAACTATTTATACTTCTCTGATACACATATATCCCTGCTTTTCTCTTCCGCTTTTCAACATTAAACATCTACTGCTAAGATGTAAGTCCAAGAGAAAAAGGCTGAAAAAATCCTATTATATTTCTTGTTGTGAAGCAGAAGAGAGGACAGGGAAAAAGACTTGTGAAGCAAAAAATAGTCTACCTTTCCACTGCTTTCTCCCACAGCCTCTTTTACAGTCACCCTCAAAACATTTCCTTCCTTTTTAATGTAGTTGACCATGTAAAATCAGGATAAAAAAATGCAAGGAACTGAACTTGAAAAAGAACAGATTTCCTATTTTCACAAACATTTCTCAGAAAACCCTCTCTATGTTGGATTACCTATAAAAATGGAAAATAGCTTGAAAATATTCACAAGAAAATAAAATGTCTTCTGGTGAGTTTATTTCCCCTGTATATGAAAAGCAGTTTCAAAGCAATGTTTTATAGAAGTGGTTAGGCCCGACTGGTTTCTGATTTTATTGCTGAGGCTCTGCCTTTGTATCTCAACCATTTTTTTCCTGGGATCTTGCCATGATAAAGATTCCTGAAGCTGCGACTCTCGGGGAGGGTAATGGAGACAAGTGACTTGTAAAGAAACTAAAGCCCAGGCCCCTGAGATCTTTGTATTTTAGGACTCAGAGCTTGACACAGATTGAAGAACAATGTAATACTTGCGGCGCTGATGAAAGATTTTGAGAAACCAATGCAATAAGAGGCGTCAGCAGGGAAAAGCAGATTGATTTCAACCACAAATGCCAAAATGTTCTGAAAAGAACAAAAAATGTAGCTTTGAGTAAAAAGACATGAAGAAGAAAAGAGCGGGGAGGGTACTGAGAGCTTGCAGGCCAAAACTTGCACATGCTAAAACTTGATCAGTTTGTTGAAGCTTATCTTTTGGGTCAGTGGAAGGCAAGTGCCTCCAACAGAGAGATTGGCTGTCAGTTTAGGGATAGGAAGAACCATTCTTTCCTGAACTGATTATTGGTTCCTCAGTATGTAGGATAGGCCAGACACCTAGTATTGGTGTGCCTTCAGAGAGGATGAACTTTAGCATATGCATTTTGACCTATGCGATTGTTTTACAATGAGGGTGGTAAAATATTGGCATAGGTTGCCCAGAGAGGTGGTGGATGTGCCATTCCTGGAGACATTCAGGGCCAGGCTGGATGCAGTTCTGAGCAACCTGGTCTAGTTGAAGATGTCACTGCTCATTGCAGGGAGGTTGGACTAGATGACCTATGTAGGTCCCTTCCAACCCAAACTATTATACTATTCTCCTTCCCCCCCCAAATTAATACCTTAAATTATATGGTACCTTTTTTAAAGAGATGAGCACACAATCTTGTTTTGGGATATAGTGAACCCCTCACACTGAACCACAAACCTATCTGAACGGAGAGGCACAAAGCCCTCTACCTAGCCCTGAGAGGCTCACAGCAATACAAAGATGATACTCTAGCAGCACACAACCCATGCAGCACCCATCTGCTGCTTCAGAGGGATGTGGCTGAGCAAATCCTACATCTGATGATGAAAGTCTGGTTTAACTCATGTTTGGGGTCACTCCCATGCAAAATACATTACAGCCGGCCTCCATGCTTCTCTCATCTTCAGCTGGAAGCCAGCCCATCAGATCAGTACTACTGGAGAAACACTAAAGCCAGCTTGTGTTCTCACCTTACCCAGGCCAGAACGCTGACTGCTGCAAAAAACATGAATTGGGAGTAAAACAGAGCATTGAATACATTAATCAAAATGATCACCGTTGCAAGATCTGCTAAAAACAAAGAAAACAAATTCAAGGAAAGTTAACAGGAGAAACCATTTGCAAGGCTCCATGAGTCTGCTAATGAAATATCTGTCAATTGTAGACACAAACCTTTTGTGCTTTTGCACAACTTAAATATAAAGTAATTTGCATTCAGGAATCTAACTCCCCCTGAAAAAGATTAACAATAGGATTCACTTTCTTTCCACAACCTTTTTTCTCCCTCCCTTCCCCCAGTGGTGGCTCTGATAAGGTCACCTTATTAATGCAGATCTCTGTTTTTCAGAAAGCAGCCATGAGTTTAACTGTTTCACTGTGAAATGATCTATGAGATGAGAACAGTCCATTTTTTATCAGTGATTGATCATTTCAGCATGTATAGCAGCAAATCCTAAGGGACACCACTCAAATCTCTGCTTCAGAATGACCTAGAGACTCAGCGCTAAAAAGTGTTGTGCTCCACTACAGAATCCTTCATCCGTTCTTTTTTTTCCCTTAGCATTTTCCACAGAACATAATAAAGTTCTCTCTGTAGAAAAAAAACATCATATAAATGAGCAAAAAGTTTTAAAAGCTGAGAGTTGGTGCCACTACAAAGGAGCTGAGGCACCAGGCAGTTAATACCCCTTCTCCAGACACAAAGGCAGAAGCAGGTCTGTGATCTCAATTCAAGTGTCATGGCTTTTCATTTCCTTCCCTGGTCACCAGACACCTGTTGCCCTGCTCTTAATAGCCTCAGATGGGAACTGCCTAGCACCAAAATCAGAGGCTCTGGCTCTTATATGAGTTGAAAATAAAGCTATTTCCCCCCCCCCCCC
>NDXB01021956.1:90723-105509 GCA_002631895.1 Agapornis roseicollis | reverse complement strand
TTAGGTTTAAAAAAAAATTTTTTCCCCCCCCCCCCCCTTTCTTTTTAGTTGTTTACTGTGTATAAACTTTATCTCAACTCCATTGCCGGTTCATTCTTCTCTATTCTATGCACTTTCAGACAACTAATCTTCATTTTGCTTTTTTTGGTTGACTTTTTGCTGACGTGTACAGAGTCCTTAAATAAATCATTATGAATATAAATAGCAGTAGCTGGATTACAGAGGCTTCTGGAACACTTGTGATAGTAAAATAGCAGGCAGACAAACCTACAGCTGCCAGCAGCTGATGTAATATTTTATAGTATTGTTTTCTAGATTGCATAAGGGTGAATAGTTGTCCTTTGAGCTTCTTTCTGTTTCTTTTAGTCTGTCAAACAGTTCAACAATCTGATGCTCACACAAAGTTCACCAAAAAGCACGTGGTCGAATTTACAGGCAAAAGTTCTCTGTGGTTATAAATTCCCAATATCATATACACAGAGCAAGGGAGACAGAAGCTGAGACACAAGTAGTTGGAATTTGGGAAAGAAACCTCAGGGACATTTGTCTACTCTCAAGAGTATTTCTAAACAGATGGGCATTGTATCCACAGAAAGAGCTACCCCATCAAGAGACATTTGGCACAAGTTTCCCCCCTTTTTTTTTTTCTATCCTTTCTTCCTAAATACTAGAATCAAACAGACTGCTGTAATAGTGCAATCTCTAAATTCCTGTAATCAACTGATGGCGCAACATTGATTATGGAGACTTTGTATGGGCAACAGACATCTTTACATCCCTTTATAAAATGCTGACACATTCCCTATTCTAAAAAGGGATTACAATCATAGAGGATGATCCTGCAAATGCCAACTATTGAATGTAGTATTTGCTATCATGAGTAAGCCTAGTGAAGCTACCAGAAACTCACATGGCTGGGACAAAAAAGCTCTGATTCACATATATGATTAACAAAGATATTCAGGACACAACATTTTCCATCTGAGTCTGCTTTTGCAGACTGAGATTTAGAGGGTTGACACTTTCAGACTTGAGAACCAGCAGACTGGCTGTGAGATGATGCAGGTAAGAAATGCAAGAACAGGTAGTGGTTCCCCTCAGAAATAAGCTTAAAGAAGGAAAACAAAATTTGGAAAGCTCTGTCAGGAAGGCATCAGGTACTTACATTATGATTTTCATGTTGGAGTATACAAAGTAGAAGGGATACAGGAGATAATAGCAGAAATTTACTGAAGATAAGATTTGGATTATGTGAGACTTAAGACAGCATGGACAGGAAGGGTCAGCACTAAGACAGATAAGGTAAGGAAGCAATAAATGGATTCAAAGAGCAAAAGGTTTAGATGTGAACAGAAGTGATTCTTAGCCTATCTGCTGCACTTTGGGAGTAGCTGTTGGTCCCAAGCTAGGATACAGAAGGTAATACCCCCTACAAGAGTCTCATATAACTCTTTGATTACAGAAAAGACAGTCTGCTAGACTGGTTTCTGATCCACGTGCCTATTTCAGCAAGTGTGTTGCAAGTCATGCAATGAAGTAACCTTACAAGTACCATATGTAAGGAGCTCAAGTAGTGAGCATCCCAAGATCATATGCCCTTGAACTGAAAGGAAGAAGCTTTTCCCTGGTATAACATGTATCTGTCTTTCACTTGTCTCATTTTTAGAGACCATTTTTAGTCTTTGAGAGCAATGAGTAACACATGTGCTAGGTATTTAGCCTAAGGTGTGCTATTTCATTAATTGAATGTTAGTTACCAAAATCTCACAGTTTCAGAAGGCACACTATAATAAATTATTTGCAGGGTATCACTGATGGATACATAAAATCCAGTGAAAGCACCAACTGTCATTCAGCAATAGCATGGCCTGAATATTTATTACCTTTTATTTACATTATATTCATTCTATTTTATGGACAGGTAAGAATTCTATGGCATATTAAAAAATCATTTCTAGTGATAAATGTCCACAACATAAAAATCAATCTGTCTTCATCCCCACCCAAAATAATGCAATTTTCTCTCTACCTGTGTCCCGTATTAGTAAAGACCTGAGTTTAGGGAGAGTTCTTGCTACAGTCTCTGAGTATATCTCACTCATATTCTTCTACATGCAATAAAAATCTCCCTCAAAAGTCATCACTACCATGCAACGATCCAGGGACAGAATAAAGCCAGAAAGCAAGATCATTGTAACAATGACGAGCTTTAGTGCAGAGCATTATAAGGTCAAATTTCTGGCTGCTAGTCTGGGTGACTATTTTTACAGCACGGTGTAACTGAGAAAGAGTCTGCTGACTATTCTAAGGTTTCTGTTAAGGCTCTTGCTATGCCCAGTGTGAACAAGAGCCTTTCCAAAAGCACATTTGAGCTGCCTTTACCTTAGTTTTCCAGAATAAATTACTGCCTGAATACTTCCCATAGCATGCTATGTAAATATGAGCTACAGTAGTCAGAAAATCTTATATTTCCCAAAGTGATTCTTTTTCCTTTTTAAAGGCTGTTAGTACGTTACCAAGAGATACAGGTCTTTGGTGTTACAGAGCACAATGCACAGCAGCTTTTAGGTGAAACACCAAACAGACGTATGGCTAACAAAGATGTAAAAACAAAGAAGAGAGAAAAATATTTTTAAATTACTGCAAAATACAACTTGAAGCCATCAAGATGCCCCTATTAAGAGAAGAAATATCTTTTTTGAAGAGTAAGCCAAATAAAAGAAGAAAGGGTTCAATGAGATTTTAAGTTGGTTCAAGACAGTTGCAACAATGCAAGCAAAAGGGTTTTTACTGTTCACTTCTCTGCAGCAACATGAACTTGTGTAAACATGGGGATGCTGGGTACAAACCCAGGAGTGACAGTAAGTCAAAATACAGCTAGACAGAGAACATGGAATCATAGAATGGTTTCAGTTGGAAGGAACCTTAAAGCTCAGTCAGTTTCAAACCCCTGTCACAGGCAGGGACCCCTTCCACTAGAGCGGGTTGCTCCAAGACCCTGTGTCCAACCTGGCCTTGAACACTGCCAGGGATGGGGCAGCCACAGCTTCTCTGGACAGCCCGTTTGGAATACTCACAGCAAGCTTTTACTACTGCAGCACTACTGCAGAGACAAGGGAAGTGGAATAGTTGCACTTCTTGTAATAAAATGCATAATTTAGTCTACATTTCTATCATTGGGTTGGGTTTTGATTTTGTTTGCAATTTGCATGCAATATCTTGAATTGAGCCTGGGTTTCATTGAAGTAAATGGAATAATTTTTTAATGGCCTTCACCTGCTGCTTATATACTGGTCTCTTAGGTCCATAAGGGATTTGAGGGTACAGAATAAAAACAAACCAAATCAAAAGAACAAGCCTAACTGGATTAAAATAAATAATCCTATGTACACTGTCTTCAGTTACTGACACCTTCTTGAATTATTACTTTTGAATTTAAACTGACAGGCCTCCATGTGATGCACTAAAGCAGTTTAAAGCTAATACAATAACTTAAGGGCTCAAGCACTAAAGCAGTTTAAAGCTAATACAGTAACTTAAGGGCTCAACTCCCTCGCTAACATAAAACTATAGTGGCTTGATTCATTGAAACTTGGGCAATTAGTAATGATACATTTGCTGACAGGTCTTAAGCAGCAGCAATCACAAACACTGTACCCATGCTACTAGATGTATTTATCAAAGTGCATGCTTTTTAAATCTGAGTAAAATGGATTTTGTAAGCTGATTGAGATTAATTAAAGGTATAACTTAGGGAAGGTAAAAAAATGAATCACTCCTCATTTATTTTCAGGTCATTTTTCACTGGGCAGTTTGCAGGTCTAACGAGCAGAAGCTACTGACATAGCATGCCAACATTCCTGCTTTCACATCAGGGAGAGAGGGATTTTTTTTCCCCCCATAATTTTTCTTTACTTTGGTTGTCTGATATACATTTCTGGGGAGAAACTGATCTTATCTACTTTAGGAAGGAGTAAATTGCCTTCTGGAAGGTCTGAGGAAATACTCTCTGTATGAAATTTCTCAGAACTCAGAAGGCAAATATAGAAAAGCTTAATATATATACTTGTAACTTTCCATATTTGCTCCCGTTTTCTAAATGCTTGAGTCTGTAAGCACCAGAGAAGGAAAAAAGTGATGTAAACTATATGGAGGTCACCAAGGGGTCCAGGCTGCAATGACCCAGTGCAAGCATATGGTTTTATTTAGTTCCCCAGAAGGTTTTTTGTACAACTGAAGTTTTCATTGTAATTTAAAACAAAACAAAAACCCCAAACCCCACCTATTTGTATTTCAAATGACTCAACTGTTGCAATTGGCACCCCAGGAAGAGACTAAAGTGACACCCATTTACCACACAGAGATCTGTCCCATATCGTTACTCCAACACAACACTGTGTAGCTGGTGAACATCGGACAGGATCCAGCCATTGAACCTCTTCCTCAAACTACCGCTTCTCCCCTGGAGAAGATGAGGAACAGCTCTCATACACCATATACCTTTCACACAGGTGGTCAAGACCCCTCAGACCCTCAAGCAATGATGCCGCAATAGCTTATAGCAGCCCCAACCTGATGTTTCCTTGTGAGAAAGAGCAGACATTTCTGCCTCTTCCTGGAAGCAGCATTTTCTGTGGGACAGACCAGAGAAGGTCTGTCAGTTGCCTCAACTTAGGATAAGAGGATAGGATGTGGACAGGGTCGATGGGGGTGGAAAGTGACTACCAAACAAGAAAAAATATGACTTATTATCCAATGTGGAAACCAGCAGGGATACTAGGGCTGCACATGATACTGCAAAACATCAAAATTTGAATTGTGCCTCGACCTAAGGACAAAATATATTTTACCAAAATATTGGGCAAAAAAAATGGTGTTAAATGGGCAGCCAGGAGCAGTGTAAAAGGACTGCTTTTAAAATGTGATGTTATCCCCAAACTTCCTCCAAGTATTTTTACTCAGTGTTTCAAAGAGCTTGTTAACAGACAGACTTCTCAAAGCCTGCACCGTTGCCATTCACGTCACTGCCCTGCTCAAAGCAGCAAGTCCTCAAAGGCAACACAACATTCGAACAACAGAAACAAATGGAAAGTGAACAGAAAGTTCAAGTCAGAGCTGCTGTTCACGCTCAGTTATTCTGGTACTGCTCTCCTGGGAACACTCTGCTCCCCGCCAGCATCTGCAGAAAGAACCTCTTACTGCCTTCCAGCCAGGCCAAAAAGGATAATCTATCTCAGTGCCTGTGAAAATCACATAATCCTTTTGCATCAGGATTAATATCCAGTGCCACATGAGTCTGATACAAACAGGATGAATTCTGACACTTCTTGTTATAAAGGTCACATGAGGAAACAATCTCTGCAGTCCCCAAACCAGAACTCACAAGTGACAAATATCCATTGCCCACACTATATGCATTAAAGAGGCAATCTTCATCATCATTGTTTTTATTTATTCTTGGGAACAATTTTCACCTGGCAGGCTTAGAGCTTGCATCTGGGTAGGGTTTTTTTCCAGCTAAAGCAACAGTTTAATCAGAGTAAACCTAACAGCAGCATCTCTCCTTTCCTATGCAGTTCGGCTGCTGACTGTCCCCCTGCAGAGATACCTGTTGTGATTCTTGCAGAAGAAAAATGACCCATTTTCAGGTACACACAAAGAAGCATTACAAAATAAACCAAACTGCTGCCTGCAGTTCATCACAAGTTACAGAAACCTCATCACCTGCAGAAAATGTGTTATTACATATATGAGACAGATCATAACTGAAACTTGGAGGCTCAATAGTCATAAATTCAGGCACAACCGGTAAGGAAATGTGTTTTTCCTTGTTCATTTTTGGCCAACAGTATGTGAAGAGCAGTTTGAAAAGCCAATGAAGCAAGTAGGCTTGGAACAACTACAGCACATTCAAATGACATAAGGATGGGATCAGGTCTTGTTATGTATTCATCTTATTCTACCTTGTTAAAATCTAATCTGACTTGCAGCATCTTCAAGACCTGGAGCAGGCCCAGAAGAGCAAATCAAGCTTTTTTAGATGGCACAGAGCAGGCTGGTCCTGCCATTTGGGATTATTAAAAGATCCTATTTTACATCTTAACCCTGCAGGCAGAAACAAGTCTGCAAGTCACCTTACATGGCGAAGTGGAGGAAGGTGTTACATCATTAAAAGCTAGGCTAGTATTTCTAAGTGTAGGCACACACATTAACTAATTGAATCACTATCTTCTTATCTTGAGAAGCCAAGCTGCTCTTATTCCAGATTAAATTGCAAATGTTCACCATCTTTGAAACAGTAATCTAAATTTGAAGTTGGGCACTAACCTTTCTGTAGGCTTTAACTGCTCCCTCTGCTCTCTGGGCTTGCAAACAGATGGTATTACTCTGATTGCTCAGATTGCGGAATCCAGAATATCTATCCATACTGGTATTTTGCCATTCTTTATCACCTTCAGCTTCAATGTTTCATAATTTTTCATAGCAGTTCAATATTTCATAAACAATGTACCTTAGGAAATAATAGGTATACATACATCTTACTGATACTGTGGGCATCAGCTTACTAACAGCATTTCATAGAGACTAAACAATTCATAATAAATGACAGAATTAGACAATAAGTTATCCAGACTGAATATCCTGTTCCTCCCCCTTCATCATTTTCAGGGACTCTGTCATTGGTATCAAGCTGAAAACTCTACAGAAATATTGTAGGACAGGATTAAAATTCAGAATGAGCATGACAAATTGGAGAAAGAGCCTGATTAAAATGGTTAAAAAATGGTGACAGATCAATGAGGACAAGCTTATACATAAGAAATAAAGAACTGAACAAATACAGGCTAGAAAACTTGAGAGAGATTTTGTAAGAAAAACTGTGGCATATTTTAAATCAGAATCTTAACACAAGTCAACAGCATCAAACTTTACAAATGAGTCAGATATCAAACGTGGGATTTCATCTGCTCACTCCGTTCAGTTTTTATAAGGCCTTTCTTAGAGCAGTGAAGAAAGTATTCTGCAGGGGATGCGGGGGAGAGCAAGGATGTTTACAGTGACGCACAATGTATGGCTGGAAGGAGTGAGGTGGTTTGGTCTCAATAAAACCAAACTTCAGATGTTTAGGAGTCTGTTTGCAAAAAAAAAAAAATAAAGCACAAGGAATTATTTATTCTTGATAGTAATGACAGTAGAAACAATGGACTTCTTGTTTCAGCAAGGTCTATTCAGCCATCAGTAGACTACTCTGACCTGAGACTGCATAACCCCACAGCTTCTTGCTACAAAGGATGGGGAATCTCCGTCCCTCAGGTTTAGAGAAACACCCCTCAAGTATGGTACAGGTTTCCCTGGCTTGGGTTGAGTATTGGTCCAGATGATGACTGCAGGAATCTCCTGGGACAACTGTCAAAGACTCTGTGGCGTGATCACTGGTTAGGTGCTAACATAAGTGTGCTAATGTAAAGGAAGCAATTTACAGTAAACAGTCACACTTTTCTGATCCTAAAAGACCCTAGAATTACACTGTGTAACCCTGAGTGCATTAGAACCCAGGCACCTGGCGTTTTAGAGGAGAACAGAAGATTATTTCCCTGCAGCAAACCCAAATACATCCCTGTGCTGTGTGGCCATAAACATCCTTTAGTGTGAGAGAACACTGACACATAACCACCAGGCAGAGAAATCAGACTCCTTTGGATACAACTTGCCTATACAAGCAGTGGAGTTAAAGACAACATAGCAATGTGGCTGAACTAGTCATCGGCTAGGAAGGCATCAAGCTGTCTTCATGGGCTTGCTCCATGGACAGACTAGGAAGTACAGAAGTAACTTATATGGAAGAAGTTACTCCAGCAGGATTAAATAGCAGGAATATAAACATTCGTACTGAAACAACAAACTGATGGCGGGTGTGTGAAATACTTCTGTTATTTAGTCAACAACATTCCAATTCAATACATTTGCTGTGAAGGGAGGAGAGGAAAGCTGGAAATAACAAAATGAACCCTGGTGAGATAAAAGAAAAGGATCTTTTCAAATGTTTTTTGTGACCCATATTTTTAAGCATTTATTCACATTGACTTTTTATAGGAGAGAAATACACATAATTTGCACTTTGGGATAAGTTGAAGGTGTCCATGCAATTTCATGGATGGCAGAATACCAATTTTGCTTAAATGATAGAGTCCCACCACATGTTTCTTATTTAAATGACCTGAAAATAAGAGATATGAAGGCATACGTAAGAACAGAAAATGAACCTAAATATATGAAACTAGTGCATTCTTTGATATTTCCTGGGGTATGTTTCCCTGTGAGGACCAAGTCCGCTAGTGGAGATTGTTATCCCTCACATTAGCCCTCTTCAGAACAGTCACCCTCATCACAAGCAGCACAGAGTTCTGCTGGTTATATACAGAATATCCAGCCACTTAGGGTAAAAATCCTGACTCACTAAGAAAGCCAGAAGAGAGGACGTTTTGTTCAGAAGAAACACACTGTAATTTGTTGGAAGAGCAATATAGCTCTTCTGTGGGACCTACAATAAAAGCAGCAAAATCTGGATGCCATTCAGGATTCCCATAGTATTTGAAATGTTAGCATCGCAAGTGTTTTATTTCCAAGTCAGAACAAACAAATAAAAAATAAAATGTCGAGGTATCCTGATAGCATTTTTTAGCAGATTTTGTAAAAAAAAAAACCAACAAAAAAAACCCAAACCAACCCTTGGATTTGCAGAGTCCAGATATGTACGGCAGCAGAGGCAACATGAGAAGGAAAATAAATTTTTTGNAAGAAATAAAAAAAAAAAAAAAAACAAAAAAAAAACACCAACACAAACAAAAAAAAAAAAAAAAAAAAAAACCCAAAACAAACAAAAAAAAAAACAACCCCACCTATATCATCAAAAATAATTACACATGTAAGTCCATGTTTTGTAAGTCAGCTGGTGTTTCATCTACTTCAACTCCTCTTCCCCTATCTACTGGCTTTGGTTTTTATGCATTTTCCTCCAAACTCTACTATTTCCTCCCTCTCTGTTCCTGACCCTTTTCTGTTCCTCAGAGGAAAAGATGCTAGTAAGTTTAAATAACATTTTCCCTACTATCTGTCCTAGTAGCTACCATGAAAGCAACTGTCCATCTGAAGTGCCACAAAGCTTCCAAATTCAATGTTCATGGCTTTGGTTTTGCCTACTTACCATGTCCCCCAAGCTTTTACTCTTAACACTTTGGTCAAAATAAAGCCTCTCTTGGTTATTAGGTAACATCTGACTTCTGAATGAAGTTTTTTGACCTCAGAATCAAGCTGGAATGTTTGATTTCCAAAAAACAGCACCCTATATGCTGCTTTTACCTAGGAGGTCAACTGTCTTCCTGGCCATTTAGACCCCATGCGCAACTGTCAATCAACTACTTGCCTGTTCTTAATCTGAGCATGAAACTCTACCCATACACTCTTCATGCAAACGACTTCTTAAAATTACTTTTCTAAGAAAGTGCATTAATATTAGTCCCCAGAAATACATGACAGAGGCACACATCTTTTAAAAATTCAGAGTGAGTGAGGTTCAATGTCTTCTGCTTAGAGGTTTAATCCTATCAAGGTCTCTGGCATCGTGTGTCCTTATTTATTTATTATTCCCAGGCAGGATCTATTCCTGTTTTCATTTACCTCAGTGGGAGCTGGGTGGGTTATAAGAACTTCTATCAAGAACCAAGCAAATGTTCACTTAGCATCAACTGAACTGGCAGAGTGTGTATGTGATCCCTAATATCTTCAATAGGTATCCTGTTCTGTCAATGCAGAGATCACTCTGCAGCTTGGCAAGTGGAATCTCCTCTTGGATTTGCTCATTTCATACATGACACCTTTCTGGATGACAAGGAGACCAACCCTGTGCAAGGTCTAACTCAGGATAGGTATGGCACAGGAGACTCTGCTTTACACCCCAACCAGGAGGCTGCAGTAAGCAGCTTGTAGATAAATGATTCAGTAGTTCATTTTATCCTGCACATTCTTTATTCACTCTAGAAGTGTTTAATAAAAGCTTTACAGTAGCACTTTTATTTCGCCTAATTCTTTTTAATTTTCCTTTAATTAGCTCCATTTAATTCACACAAAATAAAGTATTGGGTTTGTGCTTTCCTTTGGGCCAAGTCATAGCACTTCCAGGAATTGTTAAGGTACACACGGGTTCAGCAATGTAAACTTACTTGTAATATTAAAAAGACTATTTAACAAGAGCAGTAACTGTTTTCCTTTCCAGATTTGTCACAGTTCAAATGCTGAAAGCAAGTAAATACTACATTTCATTACAGACATATTATTCTGACATTTGTTCAAATAATGTGCTTTGTTTTGCATGACCTTAAGAAAAACAAATGCCTTACTTCAGAGCAGAATACCTCCCTTTGACTTTTAAAGAGCAGCAGATTTCAACATGGTGCAGTACTAAGGCATCCTTGCGCAATACTACTGAAATTAGTTTTCCTGGGTTTGGGGGTCTTTTTGAGACTTGTTAGTTTCTTATAACTAGGTTAACTCTAAGCTGAAAAACAGTCACACTGGTCATAGTGGAAGGAAAAGTATGTTAACAAATAAATGGCAAGGTTTTCAAGTTTCATTCCACTTACTGAAACGAATGCACTTGGTAAAGCTTCCCTAACAATGCCACAGGGTGTTTCTGCAGCACTGAAATACCTGTCCAGTTCTGGGATGGGCAAATTTTAGATGTCTAAAAATGTAGACGAGTAATTCTGAGATAACTAGAACAATAGAAATGTTCTGTTAGACAATGCACAATGGGCACAGAAGAAATTTCCCCTTCAGCTTCTCTAATTGCTCTGAGGGGAAAAAAGAATCTGACATTGAATGTTCACATATAACTGGGAAATCATATTCCATGTGTATAAATCCTTATTTCTCTGCATTTCTTTTCCCAAATTTCTTGTTAAAAAGGTAGCATGCCTTGACTGTGTCCCTGTTGCTGAATACATTAATGGTGGTTCTTGCAGAAAGCCACAATTCTGCAGTGATACTCCCTCCCCCTAAGTCAGCATGTCCTCTTTAAAGCAAACCAAATGAAGCAGCCTACAATCCTAGTGAATCGCTTAGTCATATTGAAGTACTACAAACCCACCCAACAGTAACATCCATCACGTTATAAATATCCCGTTCCCATTCTCTAGCAGATGGAGCACAGCACTTGCTTCACTAATCAGCAGAATATAATTCACCTAAACTCTTGAACCAAATACATGCTTGCAAGAGGAAATTACTCAAATTCACCTAGTAGGTTTTTTTTCCCTTAAGAAATACAAACCGCAGAGGGAAGCTTTTGCTGACAAAAGCTCAAAGGAAAATACTGAAAATTAGTGAAACACAATAAACAGAAAGGCCCATATGTTGTGGGGGAAACAAAGAAGAAGCTGCCATGCTTAAAGGCTTATCAAAATATAGACTTAATTTACTTCGGTACTTTCTGTATTTTAAACAGCACACAGAGGGTACCGTTAGGTTGATTTTTGAACTATTTAAGCATAAAACTTTTCCTTCAAAAAACTGATAGCTTTTTTTCTTGCCCCAGGCATTAGAAAAGGAGCTGTAGTTCACACTAAAATATTCATTTGTATTTCCTGGCTGCTCACTGTTAGTATATGCAGCAAGCAAAGGTGGGGAGCAAGAAGGGAAAGTGGGGAAATGTAAATAAATTCAAAACCTCAATCCATCAATGTTGTGGATTTGGAAACAAAATGAAAGGCAAACCAAGAAAGGTTCAAACCCTGAAACCAGGCTGCTAATCTCAAAAAAAGATCTCATGTGGAAGCTCCTTCCTGTTTCAACCCAATTTTCAATTTTTCAGTGCTAGAGTTTGGTTGAAAAGCACAGGAAGTTTTGTTCTTCCCTGGATTCTCACATTTCTGTGCCATTGGTGGGAACTCTCAGATATTCAAGAGAGTAAGTGAGCATCTTAGGTGCTGTCAGCACAATCAGCATCTGGTATTTCAAAACCTCATGACTCGGGTTTTGTGACCCTTGTGCACAGGGAAGTCATTAATAGTGATAATCGAAACAGAAGTTTCAACCCTGCTTTACACAGAGATACAGATCAAGAAGGCTGCACCCTGCAGGTATTGCTCAGTATTTCAGTCTCATCTGTTCCCCCTCTATCTGCTGAGACAAATTTCTAGTGAAAATCATGAACTCTAACAGCATCAAAAATTCCTGCTAGCAGAACATTCCTAGAAGCACAGAGATTGTGTTTGACCTTGAAAGGGAGCTACTGAGAGCAAAATTATATAGAATTCACAAATCGGGAAAGGGCCTGATTTGATTAAGCCATACATCTGAGTAACTGGAGACTTTACAAAATCAGCATTGCAATATGTATGCATGGAAGGGCTCAGTGAAAGCCTGCAGCAAGTGATACTTGGGGAGTGAAGGTAATTCCACCTAGAGGTGCGCTCAAGGCCAATTTACAGTGCTGTGTAAAGGTCATATTTTATTTAACTGAAAATACGGTACAAAAAGAGTTACCTTGCCTTATCCAAGGAGCTTCTGAGCAATATTTATCTGTTTCTCCTCCAGTATTCCAATGAAAATGCTATTCTGCCTACTGGCTTATTATCTTAGTGCAACTAAGGAATGAGACTGGGAAATGAGACTGGTGCACATGCATTTACCCTCTTCACCTCTTTGTAAAAGTAGCATGGAACATTGCTTTGCCTGTTTGACCTACAGTTTCTGTAACAATGGAGTTGCTCTGTTATCCTGTTTATCTAATCTTGATACAAATAATTAAAAGAACCCCAAACAAACAAACAAACCAAACCCTGGTCTGATGCTTAAAAAAAACCTCCAGTTATTCACAGACAATCAGGCAAATGTGAACCATGGGAAACCTTAAAACTTTTGAAATGAGAGCGAGTTGGATCCTGCTTCAGGCGGACTGCAGCTGGCTGCCACCTTTGCAAATGCTGGTGGGATAAACTTCCACCCGACTGGAAATGGCTCTGTAAGAGCTGGAGGGTGAGGCACCGAGAGAGGGAAGGGACTTTACAAGAGTTTGGTGGGAAGGAAAGGTCACGCTGGTGTTGGGGAAAGACCAGGAGAAAATTTGGGAAAGGTTTATCTTTGCATATGAGCCATAATGAGGTGGGTGTGAAGCTGATGGGCCAAATGATGTCTTATGAAAGAGTTCTAAATGAAGGAACATATGCGTTAACATATTTCAAGTGATATGTTTTAAAAACATTATCAAGCTTTTATGCACATGTTGCACCGTTCAGCTCCTAAATTTTGCTGCAAGCGCTGTGGGAAGAGATAGCCTGCTTGCTTTGATTCTCAGCCTTCAATTTGTGTGCTGTCTGAACACACTCTCAAATGTGCTTTGAGAACAAAATTAACCCCTGATGGGCAATCAGACTACATATTCACATGGTATCTGCTACCTCAGTGAAAAAGAGTCATCTGTGACCTGCTACTTCATCACCAAGTCAATCAGCAATACTTGTGCTGCAGTCAGTGAAACTGCACTAGTGGAAGACTGGGCTCAAAGACAGTTGCATGGGTGCCATTTTGCCTAACATCTATGGGGGTATGTTAAGAAATAAGATACGTATGCACAATAATGTCTTACGGTGTTTTACATTTGTTTTTCAACCTCTCTATATGCTCAGAAAGAACACCCCAGAGCACAAAGGGTAGCAAGTATTTAACTTGTCCCAGTGTACAGCTCATTTTTGTTCATTGTATCCTCAGCAAAACTGCACAAAACCCAAGCCATCCACACACAGAGCTAGTATTCATATTGAGCATTTCAGCATCAGTTATGGAGATCAAGCCTTTTTTTTTTCTGAAACAACTTCAGGGGTTTGACAGGTATTTACTGTACAAGTCAAATAAAAGATATCTGAGTGCTGTAAGAGCACAAACATGCAACAACAGCAGGGCAGGACACAGGAATTGGCAACAGAACTTTCCAATTCAAAACAAAAAATCATCATTGGGATTTTAGAACAGGAATAACTATATAACAAAGCCATGTCATAGTCTGAATGTCAACATGGCTTTGTCTTCACATGGACATTTAAAATAGACAATCTAACTTACTTGAAGGTAGGTACAAAAATACTTGAAGCTTATGTGTAGTGAAAAGGTTCAAACAGAGAAGCTGTGGTTACGGCAACAGGCAATGGATATTGCATGTTA
Organism: Agapornis roseicollis; assembly: GCA_002631895.1. NCBI lineage: Eukaryota > Metazoa > Chordata > Aves > Psittaciformes > Psittacidae > Agapornis > Agapornis roseicollis. Next base: position 91,292 of record NDXB01021956.1, on the reverse strand, counting down.
GCAGTTGTCACAACACAAGATTTTCAGTGCTAAGGAAGAGTGGTCTGACAACTGAAAATGGGAAAAGAAGTGGCAACAAGGTTAAGACATGGTCAGTACTAGGGGGAAAAGGACTCTGGCTCCTGTCCTAATAATTTCTTCGCTAGCATTGAAGGAAGTAGAATGGGCATCTTATTTGTCATATTCGTTATCTTAAGGTTTATATTTTTCCTTATGAGTAGGAAATTCAAGCTGTATGTGGGTGAAAGTAAGAACTCATGAGAAAAAGCATGAAACAAACCCACATCAATCTGATATACTGTGGTTTGATCCTATGCAGTAAAATCTGATAGAGCCTACAATAAGAAGAAACACTGCTCACAAGACTGCTCTCCCAGCCCCCTCCCTAAGCAGAGGTGACTGGTGTTTCTGAGGACAGGACTTCCCTTTGTCACAAGGGGAAATCTTCCCTCTCTGGGGTGTGTGTGTTGTTTTTAGCACAGTTCCAAACAGGTCCAGGAAGCCTTTACCACTGGGCTGCCAAGAAGATGCAGAGATGCTTAATAAACACACACAGGTACACCCCCCCC
>NDXB01021956.1:49898-90630 GCA_002631895.1 Agapornis roseicollis | reverse complement strand
GCCCCCCCCCCCCCCCCCATTATTTACAGGGAACTTTCAGCAGCCAGCTCAAGACTGTGTGGCTCTTCATCAGACTTACACAGTGGCCTAGACAACAACTACTGCATCTTAGTTGCAATGATATATTATTTATTGCTTCTGGATGCTGGCATCTAGTCATCAGGAACAATAACTCCAAGCTTCAGTTTAATTCCCAGTTTATGCTGCTGCATTGAGAACACTCTTCTAGCATGCTGACACCAACATCTAAATGCTTCAATATCACTCATTAAATCTGCCATTCATTACACAACTTCACTGACTTTCTCCCTAGCATAGAGCATCCGCCCACCTTAAAAGACATGATAAACTTTGTTTTTCATGATGTAAATTCAAAGGGTTTGTCAGTCAGATGGCTCAATAGTTCATAGCAGCTAAAATTACTACTGTGATGGTATTATCTGTTAATCATCTACCCATTGAAAGAATCTCTACTTACAGTTATATATGCACTCTCTTTAGGAAGCAGCCAGTTTCAGTAAAACATCATTAATATAATTAATATATTTCATTACCTTTATTCTGCTTCAGTCATTTTTCAATGAAAAAGCTGAAGGATTTCAATAGCTAGACCAGAAATAACATCAACTTGACTGCAGAATTTCTTCATTATGATGCCCAAATTTGATTTCTCACACAGAACTAGGATGTATGTGTCAGGATAATGGCAAAAAAGGGAAACAATAGGAAGCCTTTGTTATTTTAAATAGTTAAGTTGTTACACAATATGATGGACTTCTTCTGTTGTACCTTAATGGATAGTAACACAATCAATAAATGGCTGTAACAATTTCGTTCTGCTTCACCTGCTGTAATTGAAAAATAACTCAAGCAGAACTTTGCAGTAGTTTGTGATGTATATTTTTTCTTCTTCCCTCCCTCCCCCCTTTTTTTGATTAAGATAAAGATTATGCTTTAGTGATTGGAGTAGGTGTAATTGTTATTATAAACACCTTTCAACAAGCTGTTCTACCCTGAGAACAATCCTGCAAGACTACAATACAATGAATGAAATCAAGGGGAAAAAAACATGGATTGGAGCGGCATGAGCAAGAATGTCATTGGTAGAGAGAGAAAATAGGAAGGAATGAGGTGCTGACATTCACTGCCTGAGACTGTTCAAGCTAGAATGGGCATCACTTCCTTCTGCTAGAAGTTCACCAACAGAGCAAACTACTGGATTAAAGTCTATCATCTGTGCTTGTGAAAAACCTGATGTAACTCTATTAATTACAGACAGATTATTTTTGATTTATAAATGCAAAATGGGGGAGAAATTGTTTCAGTTCTGTTTTCTCCCAGTTGCAGTATTTAGAGACATGTACTGCAATCATGTCCAAATAATTGTGTATAAAAAGAGCTTCTGTAAGAGAATTCAAAGGTGTGATGCAGTGATCACAAAAAGAAGCGGTACAAACTCTGGAAATTTGGAATGGAAGGTGTGTTTAGAAGGAGATATGGAAACAATCAAAAAGCACTCAGCCCACTACACACTTTAAGTGCATAAGAAAGATGAAAAACATAATAGAAATTATTTGTGTGTTTTAAAAAGTGTAAAGTAATTTGGGATTACAAGCGTATGGAAGTTGCAAAGTAGCAGCTCATAACTCTCCTTCCTGGTACAACAGACACAACAAAATTAATCCAAAAGCCATCTTATCATGGGATATACTGGGTCGTTAATACTAGTGATAAGAGAAAAGAGGTTCCATTTACTCTCTTAATCAGTTGGTAATATATATTTTATATATATACATATATATAAACACTGCACTGTATTTTGTGCTGAAGAAAATAAGGCTAAAGAAATATGCTTTGAGCTTGGAGCAGATGAGTGTGTGATAGTTTTGCACCCCTATAGATTTATTTTCGCCACTAGTCTGAGAAAGTTCTGCTTTCCACAAGTGAGTTTTCCTATTACTACAAAGAGCAAGTTTTATTGTTGGAGAGACTGTCACTGTGGACCTCTTACAAAGTAAGGATTGGCCAGATCAGGAAAGTGTTTGAATGTAAATAGTGTCCAGGTATGACTCTGCACTTGATGGCCAGACACTTTGTTTAGACGAAACAACAGCAATAGTTCTTACATTTTAGTATTTCACGCAGCAGCCATCAGCCATGGAAGGTGTTCAAAGATAGAATGAGTTGCTGCATTGTGAGCTAAATGCAACTAACAAGCATGTCTGAGCTGAAGCTGCCAATGAAAATACTTACGTGATATAGTAAGAAACCTTGTTAAAAATTACAATATTGTCTGCTGTTAACTGTTATAGTTAACACTTATAGTAAACTTCTAGATTTGAATACCAAAGAAAACACAAATGTTTTCTGTCAAATTTGTCAAGCATCAATGCTGTTTGTTTATACAGTTAGCACTTCTTTCAAACCAACATTTCAAAGCACCATTTTCAAACCAACATTTCAAAGCACTATTTTTTTCTCCTCCTATTTAAAGGACACTCACTGAAAAATAATCCACCTAAAAAAACCCTTCCAACTCAAGGTCTTCTTTTCGGGCACTTGAGTCCGCAGTAGTCTCATTTTCTGGGTTCCCTTACTGCTCACTTCCTTCTAATTAGAGCCAAGAGAATAGATCACAGCAAGTAACTTAACAAATTTAGCTTCTTTTTTGCTCTCCAAATGTCTGCAAGCAGATTGCAATTTCCTCAAAATTGTTCATTATTCAAATTTACTGTATATATTTTTTCTCCCTCTGAGTATTTCTCTATGGATTGATCAAGAACAGTTTGCTTTAAGTATTCTGTATTCAAAATCCCAGCTGCCTTCAGTAGTTGTGATTAAATATAGAAGTCATGTGATATCATTCCTGCTTCTGAAACGCAAAAGCATAACTCTTTTTTAGACCCCAATTTGGCAAAGAACTTAAGCATGTGCCTAAAATTAAGCCTAAACGTTCTGCACCGCAGAGATGAGAGTATTTACCTCATTAAAGTTTAACATGATTTTAAGCACTTTCTTGGATTAAAGCCAAACAATATCTCCTCCCCTCAAAGAACACAAGGAATTTTACTCATTTACTTGGATTATTTGTTCCCCTAGCTCCAATCTTTCACAAAACGTTTAATATATAGGACACTGCTAAGTTCATGATTTGCCTTCACTTAGTCTCTTTCCCAGCCAAGTATGTTTTCAGTTACAATGATCTTCCCAGTTTGGGAACTGTTTTGACTAAATAACGTTCTTAATTATGTGACAAGACTAAGAACACATAGTATGTAACATTATTATACACAAAAGTACAGTCCATGTAAGAATCTAATACTGACCTGGTATTTAAAAGGAAGTCCAGGTGGAACCATCAGAGGACCCTACTGCTTAAATTCCACCAACAACCAGAAATCAGATGGAAATGATTTCTGTTGTAATGGATAGCAGCAGGTCTCCAGGAGGTTACAGGAGAGCCCATTTGATAAAGTTTAACACCTTCACATTGTGAGAGTTCACACATTTCCTCCCATACATCTGCACCAAGAGATCAGTATGTTCCTAGTGGCCTAAGGTGTGAAGCTTTCTCCTATCCCATGGCAAAACCATTTTAATAGGAAGTAAGATTTATGTAGAAAAAGGAAAACAATTCCCACAAAATCTCCCAACCTTCCAGAAAGAGAATTAACAACCGTGGAGACAACAGTTTTATGACTATCTTGGTGGCAGAACTGCCCCTCAGTGAGAGTTTTAGCACTGATATACCCAAGCTGTTAATCAGTATAGTCAGGACTGCTCCCTGATAAGTCCCTAAAAGTTTTTTTCTGAAACAGTTTAGCAGAGGTTTACTAAAAGACTGCAGGAACATTACAGTGAGAATATATCCAGATTAGGATGCACCAATAGATCCTGCAAAAAGGCATCATTGTTCATAAGGAATAAATATAGGAGTCTGCGTTTACAAGGAAGAAAAGAATTTGGGATTAGCAGCAAGGTTGTAGCTCAGATGTATTGTGTTTAACTAAAAGAAGAAAGCCACAAGCAGCACAGAACCCCAAAGAGTATAGCCATCCTTGTGGTCAGGATCAGGAGCTTGACAAGCTTGAGGAAACAGCAATTTGGAGTCCAGAATTCCTGGATTCTGACAGATTTTCCAAATCCTGGCCTAGTTCTGGCAAAACCAAATCAAACTTTTTATGCTAGGCCCCCCAGTGATCTAGTATTTTGTAGTTCAACACGCTTGGAAGCTCATTTAAAAATAAATCAGTGCATTCAGTAGATGACCAGGAGAGGGTGTCTTCATTGCCTTTTTTTGCAGCTCTATCAGCAAGGAGGTACCCAGATATTTAGCAAGCGTTGTACTGATGAGACAGAAATCCTCAGCTGGTGGTGGTCTTGAATGTGTCAGTAAGTAAACAGACAGTTTCAAGATAATAATTTAACAACAACAACCACAAAAGAAGAAGCACTTTTAAAGAAAGCATGATAGAAAAGAGCACACATACTGACAAAACTCACATCTCAGAATCCCTCTGAAGTGTACAGCGATGCTGGGCAGTACTTAACAGTCTGTATTGCACAAGGCACCATCCCCCTGGTGTGAAATGCGGATTCTGATTACGCTGTCAATTCTAATTCAAGCTTCTGCTATAGCCTGTGTTTCTAGAACTTAAAATATATATATATAACATCCATTTACATTGCACCTTACGTCCTACAGAATCCGAGAGTGCAAGCCAAACTGATACAGCAGCTATATGTAGGGATCCCTTCACCCACCATTGAAATGGAGCAGCTGCTGAACTGCACATGGCAATCCTACAGATCTTTTTATGAGCGAAAACAGCATCAGACTGTATGCAATGGAAAGGGATTGAGACCAGCCCAAATGTAATTGTTTAGATTGTGATCTGGTGCTAGCACACTGAGAAAGTAGCTGAGCAGCATTGCTGTGTTACCATTCTCCAGGATGCTTTAATATTCTGCAGGAAACATGCAGGTTTTGAGGACAGTACCCCAATTTATCTTCCAGGGCCTTTTCATCTCTCACCTATAATTCCTATGTATTTGGAAACAGTTCCAATAAAGTGTACATGTCACTTTAAAGCAAGAACTAATGATACAGCAGATTTTATCCTCTGGAAGGCACAGTTTCTAAAATGTATTTTGGTGAAACCTTTGGCAGCTAGAGGTCAGACTGCTTTAATTGTACATCAGCAAAGAAAGAAAGGACTAATAAATATATTTGCACCTGAAAAGGCCACAAAAAAAGGGGAAAAAATGCAAGTGTGAAGCAGTAAATTTTTTAATGCTTATCAGCTGCAGAAAGGTATCCATGTAATAAACTTCACAGGACAAATTTATGATTCTGCAAATGTTCCCTTCATTTGAATCAGCATCCCAGTGACTTAATATCTGCAAATCAACCTAAAATCCTGATGGGATGAAATACTAAATGCCACAGTGGACCATCTCATCCATTCTTCCTGGTAAACAGGGAGGAGGATCTATCATAATGACACTGAGGCCTTTTTGAGGAGCCCAAGGTCTGGCAATTATGCATATGAGACTGAGTGTTTAAGTCCAATAATGGGGCTTTAGTGATGGATGGATCATCCCTTCCTGTACTTCTAAGATGCTTGTGATAGCTGAATTGTCCCCAAGTGGCACCCATAAATTTTGGCCTTTCAGAGAAGCCCACATATTGTGTAGGTATCACCCAAAGCCCTCATTAGTTAGACTGTGACCTTTGGTGCACGACTATCAGGCAAAAGCCTAGAAAAGACCTGTGTTCGATTAGCACTGCAATTTGTTCATTATTTCCTGACAGGAATTTGCAAGTGTCAAAGACAATTCTGTTATGAAAAGGTCAAAATCTGAATGGTGGCAGGGGAGAGGGCATCACTCTCAGAAATTCTACCCCAGCAGTAGTAACCAACACCTGTATCATCATCCGCACTGTTCTGGGTGCCAGGAGCAGGCAAATCACAATTTCACATAATTCTTCTTCACAGGAGTTAAATCACTTCAGGATAAAACCGGGTTTTCTGCTTTTTCACTTAAAATTATGGAAATTGTTTCTGACAGCAAATTGCTCCTAATTAATTTACGGTCTCTGCTGGGAAAACGCACTCTACTGTTGATTTCTACCTTCTACAGACTTAATTATAAAAAAAGCAAAATTTTCCTAAACTATTAACTTCTGTGCTGCCAGAATTAAGAGTTATAAGAACTGTAAGGGAAGCTGGGTCTGGCATGCGACCAGTCTGAGGTTACACAGCACACTCACAGATAAATGATCCGTTCCAGTATCACTCTGGTAATATAAGGAGGATTGTCACCATTGTATAAGACTTGATTTTGTTTCATTTTGGACAAAAGTCAACCTTCTACAGTTGCAGCATTGGCTGTTGCACCATTAAGCTGCCCTATACCTCTGGTGTCACTTCACTGTTGCCTTGGATGAACTGGGACCTGCGGAGGATGATGGACATCCAGCACTGGTTTATCCTTAGCTCTCAGTTCTCCTATCCCCCACCTGAGGCTGTGAAGCAGTTAGCAACACTATAAATACTTCTATGATGACAGGCTGTCATGCCACTAATATGGGAAGGGAAAAAAGTAACTGCACCAACCTGTGTAACCCATATGACAGAGCAAAGTGGAAAAGGTGGAAAAGATGCAAAGCTATGGACTCACAGCCAGATGAAATGCCAACTGCAGCCATGAAAAATTCATCAGCTGTACCTCACAAAAGAGGTTGTGGAAAAGAGAACCGTTATTATTTTACAACAATTGGGCATTGGATCTTTAAGGGCTGAGGTCTGTCAACAACCAATAAAAATAAAAGAAACAGAAGGATCACAAAATTGTATTAAAATTAGGAGAGTAAGAGTGAGAGGTGAATGGTCAAGATCAGGACTAGGCTGCTAGTACATAATAGAAGAAAACAGAGAAGAAAAGCCCCCTTTTGAACCATGTACCATGTTTCCAGTGTAGCCCACCTGGACACAAGAGAATGGCCTCAAACTGGTGGATGCAGAGGTCTGAAAGGGGCACTGAAATATCTTCCAATGTGCAAGAATTAAATTCCCCACTTTCTGATGTCATCTTCACTACCTAGACTCCACATGGCAACACAGAGGCATAACATGCACTGTTATCCATTTCCCCCTGTTATTTTCTTGAGACGCAGTCCATTCAATTACACTCTATTGGAATTCAAAACTTGTAGTTATCTCTTTGGCTGCTGCTGATAAAACCTTTGATAGTGCACTGGTGTTGGCAAAATGTCACAAGACCTACTGAACAAGCACAGAAAATTTGACCCACTTTTGTAATACTGCAAGGGTCAGAGTCATACATTAAATCCACTGGGAGAGTTTGGCACAAGCCCATTTGATCCATGATATTTAATTCTATGAGTCAGATTTACTCAGGTGCTATCATTTTCTAAGCTGTCCCCGTTGAATGATTCCCATCACTTACTGCGTGAGAGAAAGTAGCAGCAGATCAGGGAAGAATCTAGAAATTGTTGTTATAATACTTTTTACATCACTCCTTTGCTGACAGCTATGACATTTAAGAGAAGAGAAAGACTGGTGAATGAGGATCCACAGCACTTTTGGTTACCAGCAGGGAAACAGCAGCATAGGCATGCAGGGGATGTGCATATTATTAAAGTACAAACAAATACACTCAAGCTTGTTACACTTCAAACCTGAGACTATACGAAAAGAGGCATTGTTGCCATCAGAGCAAACACTTCATATTGTCATATAGATAAAACCTGGTAGAGTTGAAGAGTATATGTGAGCCAATTCAGGGCAAACAAACCCTGCAAGAATTTGCATAGCTACTATGAAAACAATAGCAATGAACAAAAAACAAGCAAAGCTGCAAACAATTAATACCCAAAACAAAACAAACAAAAAAAAAAACTCCACCCACAAAACAAGCAATAAAAGCCCAGAAGAAAACCAAGTTAAGGCTGTGGCTAAAATACACAGGCACAATCTTAACTCTGCCCTTTTAGTAATACTTTGAAAACCAGTTAAAATAAAAAAGGCAAATCATTAGCAATCTGGATATGCAGGATTTCTGTGACAAAATGCAACAAATATGAAATATGAGTATAAAATTGGTCACTCGATAATCCCCAGTCTTTGTTTCTTATGAGCAAACTATTCCAATTTTCTTGGTCTAAGGAGAGAGAATTATTTCATTTTGCAGTAGCAGTTTTTCTTGAAACTGTCAACCTGTGATCAATACTGCTTCCTACCCACAAAACTTTTAAACATATACCTCAATTAGACTTGTAAATACAAATTTATGACGTTCATGAAGACGTGTTTGATGTTTTTCACTCTCTCCCGAAGCAGGCAAACATCACAATCAGAAGTCATCTCCGAAAATTATAACCTATGCTTACAGTCAGCTGAGGCTGAAATGTTACTTCAGCTAACTGCTGCCATTAGTGGAAAAGCCTGAACTGAATGACAATAGTATATAGTACAGCGAGTTCTGCCAATTCAGCTTGAAAGGCAGCACTACTGAGTTTGGTGTTTAAAAAGAAAGAAGATAAGAAGTTAATAATTACAGAATGTAACATATCATTTTGAAGGGACTTTCTTGATAAAAGGGAAATTTGCTGTTCCTATGGCAAAAGTGCAGAATGAGCAAGGGATTCACTAAAGATAATAATCTGAAAAGACATCAGTGACAGCTAATGTGCTAGCTCCTCATGGAGAAAATAAAAAGTTCTGGACACTTCCAGCTCAAAACAGGTCCTTTTCATCCCAAAGATATTCCCTGCAGTGAAATTATTCTGGGAGTTTTATAATAGTAGGCTAAGGTAGCAACACTGGCAGGAACAGCCAACAAAAACAAACAGCAAGTAAAACTCTTGACTACTGCAATGCATGTGATGTGGGACTAACCCGAAGGACATCTGGCAACTTCAGCTGGTGCAGGACGTGGCTGCCTGCCATAGAGGATGAGTAAATGGACAAGAGCATATTGCACCTGCTCTTGGGCTCCTGCTGACTGCCAGTCTCATTCCAGGTGCAAACTGAAGTGCTGGTTATTAACTATGAAGTCCTTGGTGATCTAGCAACTCACCGACCTCAGAATGTCAAACACAATATCTCGGTTTTCTTGTCGTCTTTATATATGGTAAAACTATTGACCTAACAAATACCCCTTGACCAACATCACAGGTGCCCGCCATCCCCAGTAGCAGCCTTCTGGCTTCACGTAACTGGTGAAGGTCTCTAGATGCAGTGCTCCACCTAACGGTCCAGTACCACATGAACATCATCCTGGTGATTTTCATTAGAAGAGGCATCTAGGATCTGGTATTGCTATGACAGCAGTAGTGATTCCCTCAGGAATCATCTTCAGAAAAAGAATCAAACAATTTTGCATCAAAACTTCACAATAAGCAACAGTTTTACAGGTAAAGCAGACAGTACAAGTATGCACTATTTATTCAGGTTCAGGTTTTGCCTTTCGTTTAATATTGTGACACTTGAATGCTTCTGTGATGGGCACCCTATAAATGTCTGCAACTATAAAAACACAGCAGGTAAGGTGGAGCAAAAATGCTCAGAAAACAAAACTGGAAAGAGCAGGAATAGACTTCTGTGGCAGAGTTTACTGGGTAGAGGCCCAGGACAGAGGCTATGACTCCCACAGCCTTTTCCCAAGTCTGACTGACAACTGAATTACATTGTAAAAGTCATGTATCTCTGCCTGTTCATCATAAGAGATGCAAAAACCCTAATTCTTGCATAAAGACTGAGATTATAAAGTGACAAGTTACAAAGTATATTGCTAATATTACCACCATTAGCATTCATGAATAACCAACCTTAGCATGAAAAGATTTCCAACAACCCAAACCCCGAGTGTCAAAACAGCAAGTCATTTACAGACTGAAGAGAACAACCATCAAATCTTTCTTGTGCTGAAAAGAGAAATAACCATCAGGCTTGCAGAATATTTCCCACTTTTCCAAATGCTCTCTCCATGCAAGGCTATGGCACCTGCTGGCCAGTTCTATCTCTTTTGCTACTATTTTATGGCTCTGTATATGAATATCTTAAATTCTGAAGTCTAGTGGAAACATAAGATTTCACTATTTTGACCTACAGGTAGTGACTGAAGACAGAGTTTTTACTGGTTATTCAAGTAAAATATCTTGAAGTGTTGGCTACCAAATTCACTAAGATGGTCAAAATCTTCCAAGAGTGGATCTTTATTATTCGTTAACAAAAGGAACACTTGGCAATAATCAACACTGGAGAGAAATCATGGAAGTGTATTTCTTGTTGCCAGCACAAATGCTCCAGGACAATGTCAGCTTGGCAGAGGCCAGTAATAACATTCATACTTGAATTTGTCCTATTTCGACAGATCAAGCAAAACTGTATCTCTTTTATTATTTTTTGCCTGGAGTAGCATGCTTACAGTGACTCCTGAACCCACTGAGCAATTTCAAGCTATTAGGCAAAGGGTAGTACCCTGCAAAATAAGATTCCTTCACTTTTTATGAAAACAGGCAAATCATTCGAGGAGAGAGAGACTACTAAAATGTCTCCATCAGGGGAAAGTTTGTAGTATGAAGTCACTACTTATTAAAGATCAGAAAATCTGTACTTGCAGCAGGCATTATTTATCTTTCTGCTAACAGAACTGCTTATTCTAAAGGGGTGCATGGTATTGCTGTGCTTTCAAGATATAAGATGAGAAATTCATTAAATGCCAAAGTAACTGTTTATACATCAGAAATGGAGCAGACACAGGCACTAATAGGACTTTCTGTGTGCATCAGGTAAGGTGCTTTCTCTCCAAATACCCATCCCACACAACTGAATTCTTCATGCTTGTTTGTGGGTCAGAAGATAGCACATCTATAGGATGAAGAGCAAATCTTAGAGGAACAAAGCAGAGCCAGGCAAAATGCAGTCTTTGCCAGAAAGCTTTTTACACAGACCTCACATGCCTCTGCTGAAAAGGAGGTGAGAGCTTTGCATCTGGCCCGTGCAGCTGCCAAAGCCACCCCAAGAGTGATAGAGAAAAACATAGAGGAGGAATGCCAAGGGCAGCACAAACGTCTCCGCCAGCACAAGAACGTGACGCCAAGTGAGGAGCGCAACTGCTTGCCTCCACCTTGAAAATGGCATGCCTTTTGATAAAATAAATTGGGATGAAGGAACAACTTGCCTGGACACAGTTTTTTTACACTTTTTTTAGACTATGTAAAAAGAGTAAGTGACCAAAACACTCGTGTCTGCATCTATAGCAAGCCCAGTAGTAGAGTAAAAGCTGCCAGCAAAAGTAAATGAAATCTGCATTGATGCCAACCACAGTCCTCAACTGAGCAAAATATTGCAGAGCTTGGCAGCTGGGGTCTCTGATTGCCATTCAAACAGGTGGAGATGAGACAAATGAGACCTCAGTATCTGGTGATCCCAAAGCCAAAGAATCAATGGATTGAAATGGTAATGCCAGAGACTGAAGAAAACAGTAAAAAGAAAAAATGGACAAGACTGAACCTAAACTAGGACATGAACATCCAAGGTAGGCCAGAAACCCTTGCATCTCTCAACAACTAAATGGTAAAATCATACTGTATTTTCTATTTGTATTTAGGTCATGGACTTTTTTAAGGCGTAAAAGCACATTAGTATTAGAATAGCCTCTGGAGCAGATAAAGCACATTAACTCTGCAATTCACTGCAGATACAACATCAATGTTGTCATGTATCCATTTGCAAAAATCCAGATTATTCCTTCCTTTGATCCCTGAAAAACAGAAGCCTCAGATGCCTTTGAGAAAATACCCTCATCAATATCGAAGTACTTAGACAACAGTCTACCACAGGGAGGGGAAAGAACTAAAATTGGAAAATGAAATATTTGAACTGCAGCCTTCCAGTATGTTTTCTAAAACAAAGGAGCATGGGAGCAGTGCAGAGTCCACAAGGAATAGCAATAAATTTGACAACTTTTACCTTTAAGTCTACCATTACATCACAGGCTAAGATGGTAGCGAATGAAAGTTATGTCCATCTGTGGACTGCTGGCACACCAGTTTAGCAAATGCATTTGTGGCACCAGTCCCATTCCTGGCTGTCACAGTTGATGCTAATTAATACCCTTGTTGACAGCCTTGGGGAGAAAAGACCAGGAGCTGAATGGGCATAAAGACTGGATTGCCCCCTTCCTCCTTTTTCTCCTTCAGGGGAGGAGTTGAGGCACACTGGGACACAGCTTGGCCTGCCAGGGCCTTCTTGAGTCTGTTCTGGGCATGAACACAGCAAAGTCCACTGCTGAAAACTTCTGGTTTGGCTGTCTTTCTCCAAATTCATTTACAAAGAAGAAAAGAAATAGAAGGCCAAATTCATAACTGGAGCCTAGAAAAGACATTATAGAGGTAGCAGTTTGTCAGCATTCAGCATATTCTCCATTAAAATTCAAAAAATAACCCAAAAAAGATTATGGATAAGAAGTAGGGTTTATGTAATGTTATTTCTACTTCTTATGCACAGGAGCATCCTCCTTCTAACACTGTTCAGGAAGTGTTAGGTTACCCTGCCAAATTTTTCAAGTCTGCCACTAAGAAGAAAAGACCAATGCTGTGACAAAACTGAAGAAATATTCTCAGACATTTCAATGTACCAGCTTTTTCAGAAGGTAATGACTTTACTGTGTCATTGAATAAGAGCTTCACACTCCAAAAAGCTGGTATCTAGTGTGTAAAAGACTAGAGCCCTTATACCACTGAAGAGTAACCCTGGAAGGTGGACCATTGTTTATACTAACTAGAGAATGACTGCTACCAAGTGAGAAGTCGCAGAAACAAATCTGCAAAACAGAGTAGAATTTCTGGGGTAAATCAGTCTCTCATTTGGCTTTACTTCACACTTCTATCAAATAGATTCTGTCCTTACAGACTATTTAAGAAATCAAAAGTAAACAGATGAATTAGTAACAGAAAAATCACCAACTTTTCATTGTATTCAGTCCACTCCCGGATCAAATTTTTTACTGTCTCTCCCACTGCAATCAAATAAATACCTTCATACTGTTCCGTAAGAAGACACAGAAGTTCAAAGGGAGAAGATAAAAAGTGCTTCATAAAAGGGAATCCTCTAAAAATAATTCACATAGAAGAAACCAAAAAATGCATAAAAGACAGCATCAGTGATACCTCTCAATCAATCTATTACTGAGGATTCCTAAAAGACCAAAGCATTATCATTAGAGGAACAATCTGGTGACCATCTAACCTACTGCCTCATTTCCAGTACCAGTTGATGCCCGCTGTTTCCTGAGAAGAGAAAGGCATTTGGCAATGGGGTGCTATAGGGTGCTGGGACACCCTGAGTATCAAGCTCTGTTGCTTGAAATGTGACAATACTTCATGGTTTTCCTCCTGGGCTATAGAAAATATAGCATAAACAAATGCAATATTAATTCAAATTAAAAAATGGAAAAAAAAGACTTAGAATCTTGTTTTGCCAGTTTTAAGAGGGAAGACTGCTTCTAGATGCTCACCCACAACAGGCTATTACCATACATGAGATGCAACATGGATACTGAAGAATACCTACTTAAACGCCTAACAGATGTCACGTCAGGGTGAAGCCTTACATATTGCAATTGCCATATTGCAGGGTAGTGATGTGGGAATTCTTAGAAGGCTAGTGAACCCATAATTCTGGAATCATTGTTCCTTTCTGTCCTTTCTGATCGTTAATGGCTCTTTTAAAATGGTAAAATATACTTTCAGGTAAAAAAATTCAGGACGTGAGCACATATTTAATCGACAGATGCATTAATAGCATTTCTGAAGGGTTTCACATGTAAAGATCAACACCTTTTTGTTTCTCAAGTGCGTAAGTCTAACCTAGTGATAACTACTAAATATTGTTCAAAACCTAAAATAGGAAATAATTTAGATGCTTGTCTTTCCACATGATGCATTACAATAACAGCTGTTATTATACTTTGTTAACAGTGATTTTTCTCTCACTAAACTAAACAACACTAAAACCTATCCAACATGAGAACATTTTAGTGGTGCCTTCAGTTAAAGAAATATTTGTGAGAAACATATTTGATAGCTAGTAAGTTAACAAGACATTTACTTCCTCCAAATGACAACCTAAGCATTTTAAGTTTTGAAGCCAGTCTGCTGATTATCTACACTCCTCATGCTTTGGTTCACATCAGAGAGCAATCCTGGAGCACACAAAATGGATTCCCCTCAGATGAAATTAAATTAGAACAGGACAAGGTGCTCCAACCACCAACAGGCATTGAAGTCACAAGAACAGATTAGAGATGGTCTAACGTAAAAACCTCAGAAATGTATGGAGTAGGTATGACACCTTCTACGCCAACTGTTCAGCTCCAAAAATCCACTTCTGTCAGTCCACACAAGTTGCTAATCTAAGCAGAGTTTGAGCAACACGAGTTGGGATTAGAGCCAAGTATTTCTCTCAATTGTCCTCACTCCAGAGCCTCTTTGCATGCTCAGAGTAAATGTTTTCAGATATTTTAGTTGTACGGGGCAAAGAGGAATGAACACTTTGGTACTTTTCACTTCTTGTTGCAGTGACATAAGTAATGGTTGATGGGAAACAAAGCAAATACTGCAGACTGTTTTGATTCCTGTCAAGGCTGTTATTACACTGCTTACATATGAAAAATCTTTCTTTTTCCTTTTTAGAAAAATGTTTCCAAAATAAATTGTCTGCTGCTTCACACTGCTGTTGTCAGATAGTCCAGACTATCTCTACATTCTCTCCGTCACGTTCCAGAGTATGGCAGAGGATGGATTAAAATTAACTGGGATTTCTGAATGGAAACAAAACATGAAACCCCATAGTGAATACTGCTATTCTTTGGGGCATCCTGAATCTTTGACTCCCATGTGCTCTTCATAACCACTGTAAGGATGAGCTGAAGCAGCAGCTTTTTTCTATTGCATTTGTACTAGAAAAGTGGGGTGTATGTGTAACTTTTAAAATTAATCTCTCAGGCACAGTGACATTCATTACCTTGCTTTAATTGTTTTGAATCTGAAAGTTAAATTCTATTACCACCAACACAACTTGAACATGAACTCCTAAGAAACACTCTTATTTGTCAAGTTGGCTGAGCAAGGACATCACTATCCTTACAGGGATTCCAAATCAATCCTACTCCAGGTGGTAACTGCCACTACTAATAAGGATTTTGTTTGCAATTTACTTTCTGTTTCCTCAGGATGTCACTTTGCTCATCAAGCAAGCCTGCAGGCACTCACTCAACTCCAAACAATATAAAGCCATTAAATTCTTCTGCCTTGTTAAGGGGAAACACAAACTTCCAACCACCTAAATGAAAAGGTCCTGTAAAGCTGCAAAGTAATGTGCGACTTCATGCAACCTACTTTTTTTTCAGTGTTATTAGTTTAGCCATGTGAGCTCTCCACTTTACCTTCTGTGAGATGCTGTCAAAGTTCCAGGTCTGAAATAAGAGCAATATGGTTTTGTTTCTGAAGCATGCCTGCTGTTTGCTTCTTCTATGCTTCCAACAGCTCTTTCTTTTCTGGACATTGTAATGTAGCCCAAAGATTTCTAGCTGTAGTTCATCGTATTGGACACTTTGTTCAAAGTGGAAGAAGATGGCAGTGCAACAGAAATGTCATTTTTGGTAGACTGCTTAATGCTATGCCTGATCCAGCCATTATTTGTTTTCTTCTCATTCGTCTATATAGTCCTATTAACTTCACAGTACTTCAGCAAATAAATTATTATGCTGTATTCCCAGGTTGCTCTCATTTTTTATGTCTTCCTTGCTTAAGACAGTATGAAATCTTTTTGCTAGTTCACATGGTGTGATTGGTCACCTAAAAGTCAAGAAAAAAAAAAATCCACTGAGTATTTGAGAGCTTATTTCAGAGCTCTGCTTGTATGTGGAAACTACAATAAAACCTCACATATTCTATTAAACACTGGCTGTTAACACTTCTGCCTGGTAGCTTTTCTAACCATACCACTCTCTACTGGAATAATAACTCTTCACTTTGATCACACACTAGTAACACTGAGATATGTTTATCTCCTTTGACTAAAGGGCAGATCTTCCCAGAAATCTGTCCCTGACACTCGGCCTATTTTGACAGTGTCTGAGCATTACATAGAGATTCAGGGCAAAACAAAACTGTAAATTATTTACCTTCTTGAATCTAAACTCAGATAAGCTATGATTTCATCCTTCCATAGTAAGCAAGTTCACATCATCTCTGCCAGCCTTGGAGACCAGTCCAGCTCATGCACCATCCAATGCATTTAATATTCCTGTAAATGCTACACTTTAAAGTTCATATCATGCTGTACAAAAGACCTTTGCCTGTTGCCATGGGATTCTGGTCCTGATTATGAGAGATACACAAAATATCTTTTGACAGTTCTTTGCTGTAAATATGTTCTTGCTTCTAAATTGACCCCTTATTTTGTGTGACATAACTTCCATTAAAGCTGTTGATTCCCTCATTCATGTAGACGTGAACACATATATGCATGAAGGCTGCTACACAGCACGTATATCACGTATGAGTAAAAAATAACTTGGATCAATTGCTGTTATAAAAAACATACACACATGCTCCCAGTAGACTCAGCCTACCTTCAAATGCTTATCCCATCTCCTCCCTGCCTCCTTTTGATGAGCTAATAGTGTTTAAAGTCTTATACTTTAAAACGTTTTCTCAACTCCTTTATACTTCACTGTCTTTTCTTTCTAAGTGGATAAAAGAATAGCACATGTTGAGGTATGTAATATTCTGAAATAGAGTTTTGACACATCCAGTTTAATTACTTTCCAAATTCATACAGGCAGTACTACTCCATTAGGCTGCATTCCTGGCTTTAAGAAACAGAAATCTGGTTTTTCTGCTGTATTGAAATGTATATTGTGTGAATGGATCCAGCCCATTAAGAGATCAAGGTTGTATGACTAACCTCTCTACATCTTTCTTTACCACTCAACAGTGATGTTTTAATCACAGACAAATCATCATTAGAATAGCACTGGGCCCACTACCATGAAAATAAACCCATTAAAATGAGCCCTATTCAGGTGACATTCTCCCGTGATGAGTGATTGGTGAGATGTGTCACTTGAGTGATCTTTAACCTTTTTAATATGTTGTGTATTTTTAAAAAGTTGGAAGGTACTAGATCAAACACCTGAAAAAGATTGTGCAGCTAACTTTATCAACTAAATTTATAACATACTCAAAGGCTGAGATGGATTGTTTGACAAATCCTCTCTCTCATGAAACCCTGACTGCCTTTCATTAGTGTTTAACTTTTGCTAACTAAACCTTCATCAGGCTTTTAATTAGTTTTCTTGCGTTTGTTGTCAAAATACCAGTCTGTGCTAACCTGAGTCATATAAGTTGCCTTTCTCAGTATTTGCACAAAGAAATGGCATCCCACATGTTCCATAATACATTCATGTACAATAACACTGAGTCTGAGTTTATCCCAGTACCTCTAGGACTCCTGTACAAGAAATGTCTCTCAGTCTGCTGAATTTGGAGTGTTTATTCCTAAACAGAGACAGAATAGCATCATTTTCAGTTACTCTGGATGTGAAAGCATTTCATCCCAAGGTGACAAAAGCAAAAGAAACTCTTACTGAGCACATCTGCCTTTTAAGCATTGTCATTATGAAGAATAAAAGAGAACCTAGCAAATATACTAAAACTGCAACTTTTAGTTTTGCTCAGGTGGATTTTTCCTTCATAACTTTTGTTTCTTTTTTTTCCACCCCCCATCTTCTATTTATACTTGATAGCTATTTATGTCCCCTATTCCTATGAGGGCTAACTGTTTGAGTTTTATTTTTTTATACTCTCTTCATTGATTCACTGAAGCAGAATGGATTTTTAGCTAAAGTTGCTTTCCTTCACATCAAGGGATGCAGCCTTGGAGATACACAATTAATACATTTTCCTAAAAAAAAAAAAAAAGAAGAAAAAAGCACATTTTCAGTCCAGATATTTTCCAAGAAATTTCTACAGCTGTGGGAATTTAGTCCTTCACAAGCAAACCATAGTAGAGGTTGCAATCGCCTTGTCTTCACACTTAATGAATATAAAGTTGTTATAATCCCTGGGCCAGCAGTAACTTGTATTTATTGCTGTATTTATCCGTCATCATGTGGTTCAAAACACAGTTATGCAGCACTGGCTGCAGCGTTTTTTAACTATAAAAAAAGAACCCATGAACTTTAGAAACTCAGTTTAAGTTTCATTTACACTAGTGTCAGATCCTACAGAAAAATCACATTTCTACTTGATTTCTTTTCAGATG
The DNA here is from genome assembly GCA_002631895.1 of Agapornis roseicollis. Classification (NCBI taxonomy): domain Eukaryota; kingdom Metazoa; phylum Chordata; class Aves; order Psittaciformes; family Psittacidae; genus Agapornis; species Agapornis roseicollis. The sequence goes on along the minus strand of NDXB01021956.1, from coordinate 72,268 downwards.
GAAGCCATCTTACTGATCATTCTCATTGTCTTTCACAGTACTTCTGCTATCTCTACCACCTATTTTGAGAATAGTATATTGTTATATCTAATTTGTTCTTTAGTTTCCCTGATATTCTCAAATACTCTGCATTTTTGAGTGCTTTTGTGCTCCGAGCAGGCATTTGCGATGACTCTAAATGTCACTCCTGAGGGGTAAAAGCTAGGTCAATACTGCTCCATAGAAATTCTATATAATGAAATATAATCCTGGGAGCAGTGGCTGGCTGTCTGGATTTCATCATCCGAGGCAAGTCCATCGCAGATGAACATCACTCTTGCCAGCCACATTTTAAGGAAATCAGGAATGTGCAAGTATTCTGGCTCTGGATCCCAAACAGACCATCTGCCTGAGCTGCCTGCCCAAGTATTAAAGAGAACAAAAGTTCACTTGTGTGTGTCTTCTCCGTGTTTCTTAGCAATGTTACAACAGCACAGGACAGTTTGGGTTACAATAAAAGAAATCAGGCCATGTTACTGGCAGTATTACAAACATATCTGTAATTAAACTTTACAGCATTTGCACATGCATCTGAACTGGGCTAAGTGTCTGTTCTCCAGCAAGGGAACATTTTGAAGGTAATATCAGCATGGACGCAGTATTTCTTTCTGGAACTGATCATCTATGAACAATGGATATGTTAAAATACAGGAGAAAATGTTCCAGCTTCACCATCCACTGATCTGTGAACCACTAAGCTGCATCAGGCAACACAATGGTATCTTTTAAAGTTTCAGGAACACACTGAAGATTTCCAAAGTCATCCAGCTGTTTGCTGGGTGAGGTTTGAAACTAGGCTGATGAGCTATGCAATCTAATGCCCAGCTTTTCAACTGTTCGTGTAAATACCGTTCATATAAACAAGGGCTCTTTTTTGAATTTAACTTGTTAAAGAAGGAGCTAAATACACAAATATACAACATTTAAATCCAAAGTGTCTCTTTTGCTGTTGAAAGTTATAATAAAGTTTGCAATAAATAAGAGATAAAATATTTAAACATTTGAACAAAAATATAATTAAAATAATTAGAGAAAACTCCTGTTCTCACAGATAGTCACTGGTGCCAATTGCAACCTCACATTTCATCTTCAGGACTCAGTTGATAAAGATATGATATGCTATGTATCAAACACCAAATGGACAGAAGCTAGGAGGCTCCTCCACTCCAGCCCTTGGTATATCTCACCCTTGGTGTTGAGAAACTGTCTTCTCCTGGGATAAGAGACTAAATTATCATCTATATAATGATGCATCTTTCTTGTTTCATCCAGCTGCTGCCTTTGGAAGAAATGGACAGCTAAATGGACTTAAATAGATTATATTCTAATTAATAATTAACATTTAAAGCAGATATACAAAAATGGCTCAGAGACAAATGAGAAATAAAACCTTTTTTTAAAAGCTACAATTAATTTCTTCTAGAGATGAATTGATAAGAAGTACAAGCAAATATTTAGAGACATTTACCTGCACATTGAAATAGAAGCATTTTGACCTGAAAAAATTATGAAAAGGTTCCTAACATCTGATTCTCCTTGATAATAACTATTCTTCCATAGTACTTGAAGAAAGTGATGAGTAGTGAGTACATAACAAAGCTGTCTTCTACCCTAAGAAGTTTGCTTTTCCCCCTCTATTCCTATTTTTTCCCTTTTCCTTGTCTAAAATGTAAAGAAAATGTATGAAATGAAGCCAGTGTAGAAAAAGAAAAATAATCATAGGGTTCAGAGGGGAAATCATTACATCTGTAGTTAGAATCATAGAATCATAGAATAGTAAGGGTTGGAAAGGACCTTAAGATCATCTATTTCCAACCCCCCTGCAATGGGCAGGGACACCTCACACTAAACCATGTCACCGAAGACTCTGTCCAACCTTGCCCTGAACATCACCAGGGATGAAGCATTCACAGCTTCCCTGGGCAACCCATACCAGTGCCTCAGCACCCTCACAGTAAAGAACTTCCCCCTTATGTCTAATCAGAACTTCCCCTGTTTGAGTTTTAACCAATTACCCCTTGTCCATATTCTCAGTGAAGTCTGAAAACAAGTGAGACTCAACATCAATGAGTTCTACAGATCCTGTTACATCAAGTATTGTGGGACCCCTTTGCTGCCACCTTTAAACTTGGGGCTGCCAGGCTATGAATACAGAAATGGATATTTCTTGGTATTTGAAGACAAAACTTTTATTTATTTTATTTTAAGTAAATAAAGCATCCTTTCCCCTGATAACTCCAGCAATACATTCCGATACTACTAAGTTCAATCTTTAAATTTGTATTTACTCAACCTCTTTCTAATCAAAGAGTTTCCTCTTTCCTCGAAACCATGGCTGCTTTAATCCCAAAGCCCAGAACAGAATCAAAGAATGGTTTGGGTTGGAAAGGACTTTAAGATCATCCAGTTCCAACCCTCTGCCACAGGCAGGCACACCTTCTACTAGACCAGGCTGCTCCAAGCCCCATCTAACCTGGCCTTGAATACATTTCAGTACTGACAGCAGGAGCCAGAGTTAAGTTAGTTAAAGCTAGATCTGCTACCTATCATGGCTGATGTTACCTCCTACCTCACATCTCCGCAGATGATGTTTCCCTCTGTCCTGCATATTTCTGAAGCAACAGGCACAGATGATATGTCCCATCCTGCCTCTTGACATACAGTATTTTGGGTGGGAAAATGTGGAGGATGCAGTGAGAGCCTCCTTCTGACATATGCAACAACAGAAATTATTCAGCACAGGAATCTTCTTTTCCCCCTGAGCACCTGGACCTCTCCTGACAAGATCCATGTGATCATTACTCCCTGCCTTTCCCCCCTTTCAGCATCACTCTGCAAGTTCCATCACCAATACTGCTTGTTACCTTACATGACCTTGTCCTCCCTCTCTAAAGTTTCCTCGTCTCAGGTTGGAAGATTCACAGGAACCTGTGACCAAGAAGTCTCCAGATGGAGACTGTACCTAGCAAAGTGGGAGATTTACCGGCTGATTGATTGTTTGATGCCACAGTTATCAGCAGGATAATGATAAACTGCTATCTCATGCCAAAGTTTAGAGGCCAAACTGGCCAAGATGCTTCAAACGGAAGCTGATAGCATTATCTTTGAGCAAGTCTGAACGTGAAAAGAAACAGATCTTACTTTTTAAGGCTGTGCTAAGAAAACATCTCTTTCAGAAAGTGAATAATAAATATACTGCATGTCATAGTAAAGTCCATGGGGGGAGGTAAGGGATTGCTATAAAACACAGCATTCTAACTACTACAGATGTTGCTGCTAGAATTTACAGCTTTCTCTGCATGTTATCTCTCCTCACCAGTTTCTGCATGTTGAATCACATTCAAACATGGGCCACTTTAAGCCATCTTTTTTGTTATTTTAACCTTTTTTTTTTTAAAGCTACAATTAATTTCTTCAATGCTATTCTGTAAAGTTAAATAGATTCGAGACCTGTATTTACAAATCACATGCAATCCTATTTTGGCACATGTAAACTACATGCAAATGCATTCTAAATTAGTTTGTTTATCACTCCAGAATTCTAATTCAAAGGTTTTGTTTTTCAAAATTTAGTTTTTATTCTGACATGTTTACAAATGAGTTTGACTCTGGAAAATAACGTAATAAACTCAGGGTTAGCGATGCAATTAGAGGAGGCATCTGGGAACCATAAAACCTGGAAAACAGTATTTACATCTTTTGTACATCCAAGGCTCCTTTTTTTTTTCCCCTCCCTTAAATTCATCATTTCAAAATATTGCAGTTACTTTTGTATGAGGACAAACAAGAACTCATTTTTATAACCAATGACCCCTCTCTCCAATGAGCAATCCATGGGGTAGCACTGGATAAAATGCACAAAGTAGAAGATTTCATTATAAAAAAAAGAAAATGAAAAATAACTGAATTAACATTGATCATGACTTTTCAACAGCATTTCTTATTATTACAGCCAGGCAAAGTCTCCTGTGGGCAGTAAAGCTTTCCCATGTATTATTAGCCCTCTACAGAAAGCTATGAAAAGACACAAATCTGTTTTGTCAAAGGACAGAAGAGCATTTAGTTATAAGAGAAAGTATGGTCATAATCCATTGTGGGGTTAAAGGTGAAGAAAACAGAACTATAACACAAAGCCTTAAGAGAGTAATACTCCTGCAGTTAATTCCGGAACACTGCAGTAGAGCTGCCTGGTTTGTGGGGAGAATACATTCTCAGGGCAACCTGACATCTATACGGTTTGTATTTATTAGTAGCAGCACTAGTATATGGCATCTCTATTTGTGCTAGGTACAAATGCACGTGGCACCATGGTTCCTGCTTTGAGAGGCATTTGTTGAGGTGTCACAAGTGTCCAGGTGGCCAGGGTGAAAGCCAAACACTACGGCAGAGGTGACCCCCTGCACCTAAATGCAGGGAGCAGAGGAATGGAAATGTCTTGCTTGGCTGTGCTGCTGCGGGCAGTCCAGCCCAGAGCCCAAAGCAGCTGCCCCAAGTACTCAAACTACACCAGTTAGGATTTCTTCCTAGTATATAGAAAGCTATTTTAGTACTTGAATAACAAAACTCAAGCCCATCCATTGGAGTGAGGGGGTTCAGCTCAGGATCACACACTAACGCAGTGCATGAAGTTGTTCTCAGTGTCAGGTTTGTCCAACCTGTGACAACAATTAGGGGTTTGGTCTGAGTATGAGAAAGCTTAAGTGTCTGGATCACACCCCAAAGCAAATTTGCACCAGGTCTAAGTGACAAGATAAGGATTCCTTTTACATTCAGCCACTGGACCTACACCCTCACAATCCCTGGGAGGAACAGCAAGCAGGTGAATATAGCACAGAGGACAACAGAATTTGGTGCTCTGGGGTTCTGCTCTGCTCTGGGGTTACCTGGAGGATGGTCAGGAAAGTCAGTCTCTACAGATAGCTCTGGGGTTACCTGGAGGATGGTCAGGAAAGTCAGTCTCTACAGATAATCTTCCTTCCTTCCCTTAGTCTAGAGGGGATAAGGGCAATGGATGCAGCTGTGAAACAGGGCAGATAATAAAATAAAAACATCAAGAATAATACAATGCTGTGCTGTCTCCCAGGTATTTCGAACACACGTTCATTTTGACTTGTATGGCCCAGCAAATAGGACTTTGTGGTTTCTGCTGCTCTCCCCAAACTCCATTGCAGGCCTTATTCCAAACTCCCCTCCCCTACCTTGTTGCTCTGCTAGCACTCTCTGTCCTAGCACTCATGTACAGATACTACAGCCAGCTATAGCATCAGAAGCAGACCACAGTGTTAAAACAGCATTCCACCTTCCTTTAACCTGCTTTTTAAGGACACTGCAGTGATGCTACTACTTAATAGTAATCATGTTATCTCATTTAGCAGCACCTCAGATAACTCTCTCCAATACTGTATGGAGCTGTGTGATGAACCACCATGGGTTATCCTGCACTTTCAGTCTGAATTCACAAAACCATCACACCTTCCCCATTCAAATCTCTACTAAAACCTCCTTTGTGCCTTCAAAATAATAATAAAGGCTCTACATTATCCTTTCCTGTGGGTTTCCCAGTGACCTTGTCTGACTGCTTTAACAGAAATGTTATCCATACCAAAAAAATGAGCCCAATGGCAATTCTTAGAAACAAATGAGCTAAAAAAAAGCTTTTTGTGCAGTTCCATCTCCCCTCTTCCTCAGTCCCATCTGTTGAAGCTGTATAATGATCACTGTTTTCCCATTTTCTGTACATCAGAGATTGAAGAAAAAGAGTAGCAAAGGTGTGCAGGAGTCTATAAGGTGACAAAGACAGTAGCAGGCAGCTTCTCAAAGCCAAAATGCAGTTCTGTTAAAATCACCTTATTTTTAACATTCTCTTTCCAGTTTCCTGCCCACTGCCCCTTGCTTTGTCTATGTAAGTCGCCAGCTATTCAGGGGCAGCTTGGTGTCACACTATGCATCAAGCTCAATGACATCCTTGTGGACTGGGATACGTGGGTGCTAATAAAATAGAAATGAAGCACAGTTAGTTGTATGTGGCTGGTTAGGTTAAAAAACAAGTCACAAACAAAGGTTCAGGTCCTGGTGCAAATCAGCAGCACTGGAATGACAGCACCCTAAAGACTGTGATAGTAAATAAAAACAAGACAAAAACTTAGCCAGGGCTTATTTATCTCAGGTACAGCACCCAGATAACATGGGTTGTCAGCATATGGACCCTCACTGGGGAGTCTGCTGCGAGCAGCACAGCTCTGCTAGCTCATGCATTTCTGCACTGTACTCCATTTTGTGGTGTCAATATAATCCTCTGCTATCTTCTAGGTATTTAATACACTGATTTGCACTACGCCATGTTCAGGTCACTCAGCAGATAATTAAACAAGCAGAAAAAGATATTCCTAAGTGAAGAGACCGTTTCCAAACAGACGCCCTTGCAAATTGAAATTTCATTAAAAAGGAAGAAAGATTTCCATTCCTTCTATGAACATCTGACACTCCAGAAAGGGCTTTTGGGAATAAAAAAAAGGAAGGGAAAAGGAAAGGAGAGGAAGAGAGGAAGAGAGGAAGAGGAGAAAAAAAAAAAAGAAAAGAAAAAAGAAAAGAAAAGAGAAAGAAAAAGAAAGAGACATTATTTTATGTTTTTCCCACACTTACACAGAGAAGGAGCACAATACACCTGTGCATGGAATTGCTCATTTTCACTCCCTCTAAATGAGCCAGATGCTCATTCTGCACATTGTGAAGTAGACCAGAAAGCATTACATGCAAACATTTACAGCGTAAGAAGCCTCATCACCTGGGATACTTGCTGCTTCTGAGAAGTCTGATCAGAGATAAAAACCAAGACAACTCATTGTAATCAATTATGCACAGATAGTCCTCAGTGTGTGTGCAATTCATAAAAACAATACCAAAAACATAACGCGGATTTACATGCAGAAATGAAATACGGACATGGCCAGAACACTAATCTTCTGATTGGTATCTTCAATCTACAATCCAAGCTCTTTAAGCAACTCTCTGGCTAAAAAGCACTTCCTTGAAAAACATTCCAGCAGCCCTTTAGTTGTTCTCCTTTACACCAGAGGAGCTGCAGAGACACAGCCCAGGACCCTGTGAAGGTTAGAGCAGGCTGCAGCCAGGGAACTAGCACTGCAACAAGCTGGACGCAGGTTTTATTTCTGCATAAGCAGAGATATTAATCCCCCCACACATCCAAAAAGCACTCACAGTGCAAAGAAAGCCATTAATTGACAATCTGGCTTTTTAAAGAGGGACTGCAATACACAGTGGCAAGCCAGGCTCCCTATATTTACTCCCTCCTATACATACATTGACCAGAGGCAAAGGCCAATGATTCACCCTCCCACTAAATTCAGAAGCAAAGCTGAAGATGTATTCAGGTTTGAGGCATGTATGATCATGCCATCATCTTTGTCCTCACCAATACCAAAATTCACACTTCAAGGTCTTTTCTATGTCTTTTTCACTCAGACTTGTAACAGTCAAGTCAAGGAATTCACATTGCAATGTCAATCCTTTCATCAACTTTACACCCCTCCAAAGCTGTAAAATATTCGTATTTCCAAGTGAGGATTTATTCCTGTTTTGTTCTAGCTGACATCCTTTCGTCACAGGTCTTACACATTTTTGCCTAGGTGAGCCCCAAAGAGTATGCAGTGACTTAATGAGCAGATCAATTACTGTTCATAAGAAAAGATACTGTCTCTTTAAAGGTTATTTGAAGGTTGATTGCTATCTTATTGCTTATATCCTGCAAATCTATTCAGCCTTATGAATGAATTTGACCTTTTTATACTTACTGGGGGAAAAAAAAAAACCAGAACAGAAGTTAATTTAGAGCTCTATAATGCAACACTTTTTCCCAGAGAAATGAAAGGGCATTCAAATCGATACCTGCACAATAACACTCTGATGAATGTTTGCACCCAATTTTCTCATTTTGCTAACTTGAGATTGGGCATTTTGAATAGTTCTCAAAGAACATTCTTTATGTGCTGTGAAGTATGTGGTATTGTGTCCAAACAATGCTAGAGGATAATCATTATAGGAGTGTCACTGGGCCTGAAAAGGTCAGTTAGTTAGAAATGTCAGCTTTCAATGCAACTATGCCGGACCTTCAGATGTAAGGATCCAATTAAAGGGACATGCCAAGGTGCATGGAAACATCATGGTGACCCATAATAATAATAAGGTATTGTGGAAAAGCTTGATATTTTTCTTCAAAAGTAATGGATTATCCTTTAGAATATCATCTCTGCAGTCTTATTTTGACTTTGCAAATATCACTTATTCTACATGTATCCAAAAAAAGGTCAGTTTTTTAAAATGCAAAGGTAGGGATGAAATGGCCTTACTAAAAGTAAATACTTTGCAACTAAATGGGGAAAAAAATTCCCATTTCATTACCAGATCAAAAAAATGTCATTTCAGTAGATCTCAGAACTGTGATATTTGAGATGGATATAGATGATGTTTGGGGAGGCTGATAGGGATAGGTCAAGGAACAGGCAGAAAGATCAGAGTGGACTTATTCTCTTGAGACATCTGAGTGAAGACTGTCTTCACAGAGTAAAGATGATGGGAACAGCAACACTGTTCAGTGAGTATATAACAATCGTTATTCCAGAGATAGAGAGGAATAAGTAAGAATTAGGAAGGTTCTGATCTGCACAAATGAGTAATTACAAGCAAAAATATTACTTCTCCTTACCACAGCAAATGGAAGTTCTTAGAGCCCTTAGATACAGTAAAGATGAGCAATTGGATACAGTAAAATTTCCTAATTAGCCTCAGGACAGCTGAAACCAACCTAATGGCATACAAAAAGAAAAAGAAAGTCCTCATTTTCTCTGCTCTCTGTCAGTCTGTCAGCCTGCTGAGGTTTCAAGTCTAGAACAAACTTACTCCTGTAGTTTTCAGGTTCAGCTAAGACTGACAACATGGGACTTTCCTTTTTTTTTGCTGAGACTTTAGCGTATATTTGTATGGTAGAGAAATTCCTGTACTGTGGGTTCAAACCAACCATTTGGGGTCTATTGCCTTGCTGAGCAATGAGGTGCTGTCCCCCTAAGTTATTTTACTATTGCAGGACAATGGCTGGATTAACACCTAGCATCTTAGTGATATGAGAAATAGTTCCACTCCATCACTGTGCATTACCAATTATTGCTGGAAAGATAAATAATTTATTTCTCTACCACGTATCCAGAGAAAACACCATGTGAAGCTTCACCAATAAATACAAACAGTAATTACGTTAGGCTGTTTAAGAACTCAAACACTATCCCTTGACACATGCTTAGACAAAATCAATGTACCCTTAATTAATAAGTACTAGCAAAAACAGTAGCAGAATTTTAGCAGCAAACAACTTTCTGTCACATTTTATTATCTTGTATCATTTTTACTAATACCTGTCTTATAGCTTCATGACTTTGAGTTCATATTATTTTCATGCTTCAATTAGAAAGAAGTAGATAGCCATACGATCCAGGAAGGTAATGGAAAAGTCTTGTAGCAGGGCTTAGTGGTGGAATTTATAGTTAAATGAAACTTTGAAATGTACCATAAAACTTCTCCTTCCTTTACGTAGTTTTACTTGGGGTCTCATAAGCAGTAATATGTAGAAATGCAGAACTTAATCAGCTAAAAAATATAGCAAATCCCACATATCACTTTATGCAATGCCAGGAAAGTAGAAATATATTTTCCTAACCAGAGGAAATTAACTAGGCAACAGTCCTATATCCATAATTTAAAGTAGTAAAATATGTATGGCAGAAACTAAAGCCACCTTAAAAGAATTCAGAGTAGCAGTATATCATGAATTAATGAATTGGGGACATTTTTAGAGCATGCAGCACTGATGATATTAAAGCAGGGAGAATATTTCACCACATAAATGAGTCTGATAAATACTTTTAAAATCAAGGCTTTTTTCTCTTGTTTAGAAGTGTAAAAGCTTAAAGATTAGGGGAAAGCATACAAAAAAAGCCATTAACATTTCTGATCAAATCTCAATGCCACTTCACAGAGATTAGGAATATCTTGCTCTGTCCCTGCATGTAAACCTCTAATGTGGTCAGAGGAAAATGTAAGTAATCAAAAGGCAGGAATTATGGAATCAGCTTTTACTCTGCTGCACTGAAAACAGAATGAAAGAAACTTAAAATATTCCATGCTGTAGCCAAGCTGGGCACTATGGAATATTCAACTACCCCAGGTTTTTTAAATGCAATCAATTTACTGCTGCCAAATGTAGTAGGTTTATATACATCTGGGAAACATGCACCTACAGTGCTGATGAATTTCTCCTGACATTGCACTGATTTCAAGAGAATGTTATTTTAAATTGGCAGTAGAGAGACTGGTAGAGGAGGATAAAGCCCTGAGGATGGCTGAATCAAAGAGAATTTCAAAAGAACTTTCCTGATGGTTCTTGGATAATATCACATGTTAGCTATTTTCAAAGCCAATAGTTCCCAACAAACTTCCATTTATGGTATCAATTATTAAAAAATACTTCAGTGGGAGATGAACTTACCTTACTGAGAAGAGAAATTGGAAAGCTGTATTATTATCGTAAACACAGGAGATGCAAAAAGCTTTATCTCCATGGAAAAGCTATGGAAACAGGGGTATTTGCAGCTATTGAGCGGTTACCACTAAATGTGATGTGATTGTATGCGCATGTTCAACGAGTTACAGGAACACAATCGCATAAAAATTCAGGGCAGATCCTCAGCTACTCTGTGCAGCAAGGCCAAACTAAACCACTTGAAGACTTAGTCCTAAAACTGACTAGAGAAAATGTTGAGGAACCATTTCGGATCAAATTGAGAGGTAAAACTAAGTTTAAAGAAAATTTAAATTATGCCCCACTCCCTGCCAGCACGTCCCTGCCAGCTACTAATCAAGTTTTAACATCCTTCCCTCATCCCACTGCACACATCAGCTCTGACACTGGCACCCTGAACCATACAGCGTGTTACAGAGTAATTGTAACTCACGTGTCAAGAGGCAAGAAGAAAGGAGTGTGGCAAGAGCACTGATAGATTTAACTTAACATTCCTCCAGCTACTCAGCAGTAACGCAGAGCAGTGAACTCCCTCCACATTTTACATGGGTGTCAGCAACTTCAAAGGAATATATTTGAGCATGAAGGAGTCTGGCTCGCTCCCAGCTTATGCATCATTTGTGTCTGGCTGTTTCTGGAGACTGGCAGCAAAGCAAAGACTTCCTCCAGTTTGGGGCATGTTGTGGAGCTTTCCATAGCTGTTTTCTTAGGAGCACTGGACCAGGTCAGCTCTGTACATTGCATGCAAAATGTGTAGCTGGAACTGCAGCTCTCATGCTCTGTATTCTTTCCTTTTTCTCCCCTTACCCCTCCACCTTCCATTTTCTTTCCAGTACCCTCAGTCCAGGTTACAGATTACTGATCTATACCTATTCAGTTTAACATACAAATGTGCTTTTAAGTCAAGCACCTGCTCAGACACATTCTGCAGAGCCACATGCACATTTCTCAGTGTTTGGAAGCTATGTGGAGTAAGGCAATAGACAGGGTGAATATTCAAGGCATGAGGATTAGGCACTGCTACCTACGCATTGGTGATTCCCAGGGAACCATGCAATAGCCCTGGCCCCAGGGAACAGCACAACTGCCATGAGGTAACGTTAAGGTTTCCATGATCCCCCAAACTGTCATTTGGCAGCACCCCTTAACTGACATTAATGGCATTATTTTACCTTGCAATGAATGTCATTAATTGGCTGATGAATTTCGGGAATTTTTTTTAATGGCATATGGAGAAGAGCTGCTGTAATACTAGCAAGAGATCACCAAGCAACTCTTGACTAAACATACAAAAAATGGCTTGAGAGTTTCATACACACACAAAACCAAGATGGTATTCATCATGACAGAAGAGCGAATCACAGAGGTCACCTTTTGTTTTTAAGTCCTTTGTCTATTCTTACAATTAAGCAATAGGGCTTTGGTGGCTGATACTGCTTGTGACACATGGAGGACTTTCATACTATAAATAAGGCCAAGTGACCTCCTCCACAAACCAGGGCTACTTGCCTGGGGCAAGGTGGAGAACAGGAACAAGTCCCAGAGGATTAACAGGTGCAAAGAAATAAATCAGTCCCTAATTTGAATCAGTACATTAAGGGATGACAGCGATTATAGCTGATCTCAGCCATCATAACCGATATCACAATGTTATAAAAGCAGACTGTTGATGTCAGATCTTAGAGCTAGGACTCAAAGAATGGCCTATTTTAAAGCTGCAGCCTCCAAAGAGAGATAAAAGCCTCAAGACTATAAGTTATTTTATTTCTATATTTATAGGGCCCAAACTAGACTGTTTAATCCACAGGTTGACATTTTCTAATCCTACTAGGAATTAAGTGCCTAACTTTTCCAGCGTCTTTGAAAACTCTCAGCTTGAGGTTCTTAGGTAAGTTTGGCCTGATCCAGCATCAGGCTTCTTTTGAAAATACCTCAACTGAAAGCAAAACTGTAGGCACTTGATTACAGAATCATGACACGATTTCTGTTTTTCCTGTGTAGCTAATGATTGCAGATTTTTGGCTAAATATCAAAGGGCAAAACTTGCATTTCAGGGAGGAAAGCATGTTATGGAAAGCATTTTCCCCCCTTTTAGTGTAGTCTGTCTACCTACACAGTTATTGAAAGCTATTTTGATCCTTCCAACTAATTGCTTGGTTGATTTAGTAGATTGCTTATTAAACTGAAAGATCTGAAGTGATAGCTACGCACTATGGTCACATCTATGAACAAACTCAACTTAGTCAACCCTTTCACTGTTTCAGGTAATACTGTATCTGAAATTCTGAGGAAGGTATCATAAATTTGCTTTATGGAAAAGTCTTGTATTTATTCTGGTCCCCAACCCTCTTTTTCTCTTACTAAAACAGTCTGTGGACTTTGGTGCCCTTATCCAAGATCTGAGTGTTTATTATGATGAAGACCTTCAGAGGCATTTTTTTTTTTTAACTCTAGAAATAGGGAATGCTGAAGATAGGAAAAATGAAAAATGCGCCATGTTTGTCCTTGAAGTTAGTCAGAATAGTGACAATGGCTGTATCACAGTGTATTGTGGCTTTTATCAGCAAGTGCCCTGAGCATACATTAACATAATTGCAAACTGCATGAAAAGTGAACATGCAAAAATGTGATGCAATTGCCAATAGCCTCAAACATCTGGCCCAACAACGTGTTCCTTCTCCTTATTTTAATTCTTATTATTTTAACAAGGTTAGTGAAGGAGAAACCATGTCACAGATTATATCTACATTTAGAGTGTCAGAACAATTATTGATGCAAAATTGTTATCCAAGCAAATGTGTGTCACATTTTGTTCACTTCCCATAACACCTGTTCATTTTGCTAACACATTATTCCCAGTTTAAGCCAGAACTCATTAAGCCCAGTTAAAGCCAACCTGAAAGCTTAATACATACGTACATCTGAAAAACTGAAAGAGTTAACCAAAATATAGCACTACTCAAGCATGGTGTACATCTGAAGCTGGTGGGCAGCAAACTTCTGTAGCAGCTAATGGAAAGAAACTGAGCCAGAAAAATGGCAATAAATTAAAAGCCATCCAGCCTTAAGAGCTGAGATCAAAGAGAAGCACTATTCAAACGACCTGCATTTCAATCACCCTGCTGAGACCTTCAAAACTCACTATGCCAAAGAGCCCAATGCTTTCACAATGCAACACATTTTGGGTTATTACAGTAGGCAAACGACAAAAGCCATTATGAAGCAGATCACTCAAGGCACCTTAATTTTACCCAAATATTTTCTGACCTACTTTGGGGTTCTCTGCCCCCAGTCTTGACCTCCTGTTTCCCACCATGTGCACAGAGGGCCACTGTCTCCTTACTCCCTGAACTGCTCACTTTTGCCACCAAGGAAACTCAAACTCGCATTTCTATGATACTTGAACACACGTTGCAAATTCGAGGGCATCTGCCCTGCAGATATACCACTAACTGTAACCCCAGGAGGCTTAAAGAAATATCAGCACTCAAATTCATAGAGTAAAGGACTGAAAAGGCAGCTCTGTGAACAGATAACTGCCCGGGGCTTTGCCAAGCACAATATAGCTGTCACTTGTTATTACGTGAAAGATTTTCTGGGGAACAGTGTTTTTCATTTTGCATGTCAGAGACAGGGGGGGAAAAAACCCCACATTTAGACAACCATCTCTTTAAGAAAAGAGAAGAGAACCGTGCGGTAGAGCTCACTTACCAGGGCTGGTTATTGTCAGGAGGTCAAGCTGCCGTTTCTGCTGAAAAACAAATTGTAAAAGGAATTGTTAAAAGGGGACTAATTTTAGTGGGTCAGCTTAGACCTGTAAGGTAAGTGTTCTGACATTTATAGCAGAATTAATTACAAGATACATGGCTCACTGTAACTCTTTTGGATGGGATCCACACGTACTTTATGATGAAGAAAAAACCCCTTGCTCAGTCCTTTTAATGTGTTTTTATTTGCACTTATAAAGTATTACTATTTCTTTTTTGGAACTTGAAATGGATAGCTGGAAGCACAGATGGACCGATATATTTATAAAAGTGATTTCTGATTCCACAGGGAAGGAGACAAGGAACCAAGACAAGAAACTCAAAGTTCTTTATTCATATCAATCACTGACTCATAGCCTGTATGTGATCAAACACAATTATATTGCCTTGGGGTGAACCTTTCAAAGACATGTAAGAGGATCTAGACAAACTCAGGACTGATAAAAGGAAAGCTTCTTTTCATGCTGAGTGCATTCAGCTCATAGATCTCATTGCCACTGGATATCCCTCATCCCAAAAGCTTGCCAGACTTGATCATCACTGGATATTTGTACAGATAGCAGAATACAGGGAGTTATTATGACAAATAAGTTGAAGAAGAAGAGTGGTTTCTGGAAGGGCTGCAAACCTCCACAGGACAAACCAACCTGTACTACACAAAGGTGAGGAAATATTTTTGTCTGGAATAAGTTATCCCACCAACGCCTTTGTGATGGGGGGATGTGCCTAATGCTCCCTTTCCCCTTGTAACACATAGCCAAGGCTCTTGCCTACTGTATGGTCCCATTCATAGGTGATCTCCCCACCTCTGTAGGCTGCCACTGAAATTCTTGTGCTCCTGGACCACTATCATCTTTTTCCACCTTTCTGTGGGCTGACAGCTTTCCACCACCAGCAAAGCTTTCCCCATCACACAGACAAACTGTTACCTTTTCTCCATAGCACTTTCTAACTTACTGTCTTCTCCCTAACTTTGCCCAAAATTAGTGTGTCTAGCTTGCATTGAAGATTATACTGTCCAGTTTAATTTCTCTTCCCTAATTTGCTCAATAATGTCTGTGTTACTTTCATTTATTGTCAGCCCTATTGATCTTTTTCTAATCTAATTCTCATCACAGCATTCACTGTATTCCCTGTGTGACAGCTGAAAGTCCTTGAGGAGGAAATATTAACTTGGTATTCCCTACTGTGAATGTTCTTCCTTGGAAATTATGACTGATCAAACTCCTTTCCGAACCCATAATTTCTTTATAAGTAAAGCTTCATTGGCTAAAGTATATGGACACAGTTGATCATCCACTGAATATACTTCAGCTATATGCCCAACAGTGAATGTGGCCTGCTGATTGGGATGTCAGGATGAAAAAAAAACACATTTTTGAAACCTTCCTGCCCTTCAGTACTTTAACTCTTGTACAACACAAATCATACTTGTGAGAAAATGCATTCCTGTCTGTTTTCATAGGTACTCCTTATTCTTTTAACTCTGCTACATCATCCTGAGTACGACTTTACCAGTGTGCTTGATCACATTTGCTTTATTATAAAATACTAAGGTCAGTCCATGCCAAGCCTTTTTCCAGGTGTGCCACAATAATTGCATAAGGAAGCAGAAGACCCTGCTGCTGCCTTGGGTCACCTTGACAGGCACCATTCAGAAATGCTCTCCTTGCACTAGGGGGTCTGCTCACCACACTGTCTTCTCCAAGGGAGCAATAAGGCAAAATAAGCAAAGGACCCACCGCCCCAGTGGGAGCCATAAGACAAAATATCTCCTAATGAGCTAAGTTTTATAATAAATCTCTGCCTTAATCCTGATTTATATGTACAAAGCTATGAAATGCCACGGCTTAGCACCCACTGGGCCAAAAGCTTTGCTTACATTTCTCAGCACAACTGGAACTCCAAATGCTGTATATCTAACGAACAGCTAGAGCAGAAAATATATACCCAAAACCTATACTCTGTGAAAGCTTCTCTACTGGGAAAAAAAGGTGGAATATAAATATCATCAAAGAAGGTTGCAAAACGTAGAGATTTGGAATAGAGAGAAAGGCACGTAGCTCAGGTGGCCCCTGGTCCTGATTTGAGTCTATTAACTAGAGTAAAAACAAACATTAAATAAAACCTGAAACACCTTAACCTGATGCTGTAGGAAAACAAAAGCATATAGAGTAGGCTAAACAAAATGGGAAATAAAATGAAATTATTACATGTCAAATGTTCAGTTTATAACTTTTTACCTGTTTGGACTCTGCCTTCAAGCTGGCTTTGGAAAAACAAATTAAACTCCAGATCCAGGAAATCTTTGTGCAGTTGTTGAACTTTAAGCTCAAGTTATTTCTCTGACTTCAAGTAGAGCAGCACTGATCTTTTGCATCTAACACCTGACTGCTGCAAGGGACTTGAAATGCCACCAGGTTCCTGGCACTGGCTCCACCCAAGTGCTTCAGGCTGGAGCACAGTGGTTGCTGCCTGCCCAGTGCACTAAGAGAGAAAATATTTCTCTGCTCTAACCTTCAGTGGACCTTGAAGAATTTTCTCTCATTCGGCTCAGCAAGGGAAGTTTGTGCACACTCGCCCAAGCCCTGGAGAGAAGGAAGCAGCAAAGTGCATTCCAGAACTGTGCATTTAAACATGCAAAAATGCACTAATTATGGATCCAATCACTTTCCGGAAATTTAAGCCTGCTCTCAGATCTCAGGGGCTAGCTCTCTGCCGTTTCCAGGGCTCAGCTGGATGCAAGCAGCCTAGTAACTAGATGGATTTTTTGAAGAAAACCCATACAGACACGCTTACGGGTAGCTATAAAAGCAGCAGAATTTGAATTTAAAGAGAGGGACGTTACAAGTGTCACAAAGATTAATACAATAATTTCATCAGAAGTATCGTGGCTGTGGGGCTTTATATATTCACTTCTCCCTTCAGTGCGGAAAGATGCAAATTGCAGCTGTTGGCCCCTTCCAGCATGCTCACCCTCTCCCTGTTTTGACAGCTTTCTCGAAAGGCTCATCTCACAAGATGTCTGGCTTTTTTGTGTTCTGCCTTTAGTAATTTTCCATTTCTCAGACACCTGCCCCTGAAGAGATGTGTGGGACTATCCCAATATTCAGGTAACCTACTATCCCAGGAATTACTTAAAACCTGAGCAGTGAACCGTAATGACTACCATCTCTGGTCAGGTAATGGGTGACAGTTTCCTGTATCACTAAGGCTGCACTTCACCTACGTTGTTAGAAAGCTGTTCCATGAGAAACACTAAAATGATTTCCACAGCATCAGCCATAATTTGTAAGAGGCAAACTGAACGATCCCCTGCATCACTACAGCCTCTCTATTGCTATAATGCTGTCCTACCCTTAAGGGGCAGCATCCTCATTTTCACTTTGCTGGCTATTTTAAAGCCCAAAGGCAGGAAGAGGCCAGTGGTGATTCACACCAGCTTCCCACCTCGCACCTTTCTATCCTTGGTACTACCCAGAGGCAACAGCCCTACAGTGGATTAGGGCTCTGCAGCAAACCTGCAGCAGATCGTGTTTGCTTCCACAAAATTAACACAATCTTTAATTAATGCAGTAAGCACTGATGAGTAACAAATCATATTAAAATACAAGGAAGGCAAATTTGTAATAAATTAAGCATTGATTCACTCAATAAATATTAATCTACTAAGCATCAAGAATTCATTACATTTTAGAAAACCAGTTGAAAACCAGCACCAGTGAGCTGGTCTGAAGTATGCAGAATGGTCCCTGTTCACCTATAATATACACTTAGTTTTAACTAATTCCTTAATTTATCAAGTTAAACAACTTGCCTGAAAGTTAAATCTGGATTATTATTCCACTGCAATATGCAATTTTCTTGACAGGGATTCTAACTCACCCCTTGGATCATTTCCTAGTTTTTTCTTAGCAACTCCTGAGTACCTCCTCTCTCTTCCTTGATACTGGTGGTCTTTAAAATATTTGCTGACTGGTGTCATTTAATTTTCACCTCAATTAAGTCAGCTAGAGTTGCAAAACTAAAAAAAAATAAATAAAAAGAAATAAATTGTAGGGGGATGCAAATTAACTCATTCATTTAAGTTTAGCTTATCTAAGAGATGTTCTTTCACACTTTGCTCTTTGCAGAGTTCCTCCAACCTTATGTAGATGTGGGATGTGCTGCACTTGCTTCAACTCTTATCTACATATTAGCAAAAGAGAAGGAGAAAAAGCCAGATGCAAAGATGCCCCATGAGACTGATATGGAGCTGTTTCTGTAGCAACCGATGATTTTCTTCTCATGTAAGAATGAACCTAGTCATATCTAATTCTGAATGTATCTGGGCCTCACTTGCCAGCCAAAGCTATGTCAAGTATAAAGTCAATATAGTCAGAAAGAGTGATAAAAAAAGGCAATTATAAAGTCATCTTCCCACTCCTACTCTCTTCCTCCAGCCAGGATCTGAAAGATATCCTTACCCCTGCCTTCTGCCCCAAGTCCTCGGCATCCAGCATAACTTGTAAGCAAAGCTGGAGTTACCAGCCACATACCCAGGTATTGTGTACATGAGGCTGATGTGCTGGAAGCTCCTTCAGCAGACCCATACATCCACGTCCCAGGAGACAGCATGCTCTGGCAGGGGCTTCTGTAGACCACAAGGGCATCCATACCTGCCTTGCTCTAAGTCACCATATAAAAGTCCTAAGGTCAGAGGTGAGTTAACTTTAGCTTCAAAAACTCTTTTTTGGGTTTGTGCCATTTCACTGCCTTCACTCTGTGGGCAATATGTTCTGCAGTTATGAACCCAAAGGCAGGCTGCCCATCTCACCAACAACTCATGCCATAGTCCACCCACATGAAGGTGGAATTGACTCTCTGGGACCACAGAAGGACTTTGTCTGCCTAAATGTATTTTACCCAGACTAGTCTCTGCTATTGATCTCTTCAATCCAATTTTAATGTGGTTTGAACAGGTTAAAATTTGAAATCAAGTCCATGACTTTTTTCCTTCTTCTTTTTCCTGGAATCAGTTACTGATTGTGCCTTTTCCTTTTAACTTCCAAATTAGCTCTTCTTTTCTATAAATGGACTGTGTTGACATAAGAGTAATTGAAACCAGTGGATCTTCTCACAACATAAAGCCTCACAAAATAAAGCTGAGTATGTACTGAAGGCTGAATTTCACATTTCTATGGCCTTTATTGTTGCTACACTCTGTAACATCAATGCTTTTGAAAGCTATTCTCTAACATGTCATGAAACCACTCAGAAGTTCAGAAAAAGATCAAAGAGATCCAAGTGTGCACCTTGACATGCTGTGGATGGCACAACACGACTGCCCACAAGCATCACCATAAGCCTCCTTGGTTTTGCACTGGCGGGATTTACAGTAGAGTAGAAGAAGAAGGTGCAGAGAGGGTGAGGATAAAGTCTGTGTCCCATCCTTCTGCATCGCTGCCTGAGAGTACAAGGGTGACAAGCTGTGCACCTGAGTGTTTTCTAGTCCTATGCAAAAGGTGCCCCTGTGAGAGAGGAATGTAAACCTTTTAGTTGTTTGTTGTTGGATGCCTTAAGAAATATTCAGGGCTAATCAACATCTGAAAAAACTTGTACTCTCAATTTAAATAATCACCCTAATAAGATACTAATTCAAATCCTGTTAAAATAGATAATTCAATGATTTAAAGCTGCTGCTATTTTTTGTTTGCTTGCTTGTTTTAAACAATGTTATGCCAAGCAATACTCTTTTCTTTCCATCCTGAAATCACAGGCTTTTGTTTTTATAATGAAGCAAAATCTCACATTTTATACTTCCTTTATGATTAACTGCTAAATTTTCCTGCTATAATACTACAACGAACCAGTCAGCTTGTTGACACTTGACTGAGATTTTAGTAAATTGCATCTGCTGTAGCCTCCTCTGTGGAATCAATTATTGATAATATAGGTGTGGAAGAACATTTATAAAGTGGTTTGGGATATATTATCGCTCATGCTAAGAGCTATAATGAGCATTTTAAACCATTTTAACAGTGACCTCTACAGACATCTGGTTGTTGCAATATTTGCTAACTCAGTTCTGGTTTAGAATCAAACCCAAGTCCAAACGATCACAGATAGTGCCAAACCATTAAACTACTTTACTCATCCTTACAGTCCACATATTCTTCTACTTAGTATCTGACAACTGCATATTTCTTTCCCAAAACCTCTAAGTGCCAAGGATACATGATACTTCATTTTTCAGAAACTGCTAAACAAGTACCTAAGACCTCTCCTTCTCCCTTGCTTTGAGTATTCATCCCAAGAACACAAGACTCATGCAGTATGTTCTTACAGTCCTACTGTGCTCAAAAGCTATTTGGAAAGAACATTATTACAATGAAGGTTAAGAAAAGATTGAAAAGCCACGCAAGATGTCTTCGGGCAGACACGCAAACACTCTGTGATATATATGTATGTAGTATGTATGGCTGTAGTAGTAGGTCACAGCCCCAAAGCCTTGGTGTGCAGATTACTATGAAAAGCAGTACATTGGTGCCCACAGCACCAGCCATGGGAGGCTGAGCAACCTGAGTTCTTCACAGCAGAGGACATCTGCAATGTGCACGCTCAGTTTTATTGGTCATGTAAATTCACTCTGTTCCGCATATTCTTGAGTGACATCTGCTGGTGCTTTATCTATAGGTTGCCTTATTTACATATACAGCACTCATGAAGGTAGTATCCAGACTCTTACTGAACCACTAGGAACCAAAGAAAAGCCCATCAGTCCACTATAAATATTTACAATCACACCAAAAAGTTCTTAAGACTATCTTATCTCTAGAAAGAAAGAGAGGAAGAACAAACTGCTTTGAAATGAACTGATGCTTAACTTCTCCAATGAGAGTTATGATGACAGAAAGCCTCTTTCTGTCCTTCTGCATCTGTAAAATAACTGTTCTTCTGTACCTCAGTTAAGCCACATGAAGGGAGATTCACAGCAACTTTATGATTTGATGATATATACTATGCATATACAGGGTATCTTCTCAGATGTGCATGCAAAGGACATCCTTGTTTAGTTAAAAACAGTCTCTTTTTAACTCAAGTCAGAATATGGGCAAGCAAATCCAATCCCTTCATTGAACACAACTGGCCAAATAGAGGTTTCAGTTTCATAGGTTTCTATTCTTGTTAATTCAAGTATGAAATACTGAGGCAAATTGATGCTCAGGTAGTCAGTGCTCTAGTCACTCTGCAGCTTGTGTACAGAATGTGAGTATATGGAGTACATACAGAAACACTGGTATTTGTGCCCCAGTAAAGACTGGGGAGAAAGAATGGATGATGTAGCTAATATTTTAGTCTTCGTAAAAGAGCTCTGTGTCTGCAAGAAATGAAGGAAAGTAAGAAAGCCCATTTGTCCATGGTCTGACACCACCTCCAGGTTGGAATCAAGCCTCTTTGTAATTTCACAATCAAAAAGGTGGCTGTGGCTATGTGCATGTTTTAAATGAAGCATATGTACTTAAACAGCAAGGGTTCAGGACCTACTCATTCCACAATTTAGCTCCGCATTTTAAAGGGTTTGTTTTGCTAACAAACCACCATGCAAGTTTTTCAGGGTTTGTTGTATTATTATGCAAATTGCGGAGCTGTGGTTATAATCCTGTGCTTGTGACATCAATTACTTAATGCCTATAGAGATTACTTTAGTGCCACAAACAGCAGATTATGTCTTAAAGAACATAGTAAGCAGCAGGAGCTAATAAACTCTTCCCTTTAGATGTTATTTATTTGGACAAAAAGAGTAAACAAGGACAGGTAAAGCTATACAGGCCACACACAGTGCCATTAACAACCAAACCCTATACACCATGTAGATGGCCTGAGGCACTGCACAGCCATTCTTTAGTTGTGAATTCCTGTCTTACCTTAAGTCTGAGGATGGAAATGAGCAGCATTACTGAAAGCAATTATGAACTTTGAAAGTCCACCATTTG
>NDXB01021956.1:30939-49781 GCA_002631895.1 Agapornis roseicollis | reverse complement strand
GACGTGGGGGGGGGGGGGGGGGGGGGGGCTAAAGAGTAGTGTTCAATGATGTTTAATTAGAAACAAAGCATATCTACCTATACCAGTAATGGGATATTGACTAACTAGCCACTGTTTATGGGCTATTTTAGATAACAGACAAGACAGATTAACCCCCAACATACGCAATTTTAAAACTAAACATGCAGTTGTAGGGGCCTGTGATTACACAGTAAATGAGGCACAAATCCAGAGATTTATAACCCTGCTCTCCCCCATTTGGACCTCAAGATTGAAATTCAGCTGCTTACATCCAGCTATGAGTGCTCTGACCAGCAGAACACTTCTCCCAAACCTTCTTTTTGTGTGTATAACTCATGGAATACTTATTGAAACTGGGAGCTAAGTACCAACCTCCACATCCAACCTGTAGGTTAGCTACCAGTCAGTAGCAGCTGTCCCACTCTCCCAGGTTAACTAATTTAACATGCCAGAGTAGCCAGCACACTGATGGTGAGAAGGCTGACTTGGGCTCAAAGAAAATACTGTTTTGAAAAAAAAAATGTAATTCTATGAAAAGAGGAAAGAAACCAAACCAATAAACCCAAAACCTGGAACTTTGAGAGGTTTCTGAAACATAAGAATTTTTTTTTCACTAGAAGAGTCTTTCTTTGTAGGAAGTTAAATACCTTCTTGTTTGGGGAGCTGCATGTGTTTGCACTCAGTTTGGCTTCTGCTCTGTATTACAATTCTGCTTAAGGCAGCCGTTTACCAGAAAACAAAGCTTTAAATTACAGCACTGACACGATCCACTTAATGCACCTGAGCACAGTCAAAAGAAACATCTTTGATAAACTTTTAAGGAACAGGACCCTTGGGGTTTCACACTGTAAGGACACATCCAACCCTAACTATTCTATGATTCTATGCACATGAAAGAAGGTGATCAGGAGTAATCAGCATGGATTCACCAGAGGGAAATTTAAGCAACCTGATTGCCTTATATCATGAGGCAAGGGTCTGGATAGATGAGCAGTGGATGTTCTCTACCTGGACTTCAGCAAGGCTTTCAACACTGTCTCCCATGACATCCTCATAGGCAAGCTCTGGAAGTGTAGAATGAATAAATGGATGGTGAGGTGAATTGAGAACTGGCTGAATAGCAGGTCTCAGAGGGCTGTGGTCAGGGGCACAGTCTAGTTGGAGACCTGTAACTAGCAGGGTCCTCCAATGGTCAATACTGGGTCCAATGACTTGAATGAAGAGGGAAGAGACTGCCTCCTCAGCAAGTTTGCTCATGACAGAAAACTAGAAGTGGCTGTGGTAGTCCCTTCTAGCCTCAACCATTCTGTGATTCTGTGATAACAATACAAATGGAAGGAAGAAAAACACATATAAAAGATAGGAAAGAGAAGGTTGTGTGGAGACCTCATAGCAACCTTCCAGTATCTGAAGGGGGACCATAAGGATGCTGGGGAGGGACTCTTCATTAGGGACTGTAGTGACAGGACAAGGGGCAACAGGTTCAAACTTAAACAGGGGAGGTTTAGATTGGATATAAGGAAGAAGTTCTTTACTGTAAGGGTGGTGAGGCACTGGAATGGGTTGCCCAGGGAGCCTGTGAATGCTCCATCCCTGGCAGTGTTTAAGGTCAGGCTGGACAGAGCCTTGGGTGCCATGGTTTAGTGTGAGGTGTCCCTGCCCATGGCAGGGGGGTTGGAACCGGATGATCTTGAGGTCCTTTCCAACCCTAGCTATTCTATAATTCTATGTAACACAACGGTAAATTCCTCCTGAATATAAATTTTCATGCATAAAACTTACAACTTTTGTGTTCAAAAGTCCTTGTGATTCAGCAGTGATGTGAAAATAAACATGAGAGAACACAACCTCTCTAGTTGCCATTTTCTCTGACTCCCTAGAGCCTAAATCCCCCCCACTCCACCCTCCCTCCAAGAACTCCCTGCCTTTGCTTCTGATTTTGTGGGAATTATCTGGTTATGTTTATCTCAAGTGTTATTTTCTCTTAAGATGTTCAAGTTTGCCTGAGATGCAGGTGAGCTGGGTAAGAACACAGCACAGCAGTTTTCAGTGGCAGAAGGTATTCTGCAAACACTCAGAATATATTCCCCTTCCACTCAAGGATGGCAATATTTAAAGGCAGCCAGGTGACTAGTATAGAATAGTAATGCATGGAGTTTATTTAGAAGGAAGCCTTAATAATAGGTTGTATTTCTGGCATCTCATATTCAAACATTTCAGAAACTTCAACATTCAGCTCTATAAGCAAAGCCTGTAAGCCTAAGCTTTCTGTATAACACAAAGCAGAGTAAATGTTAGGAGAACTTTGTGACTGCAAAATGGTGTGCATGAGACCTACAGGCTGTATCATCTCCAGAATCCTTCTGTAGTGATTTCCATTTGTGTCATCACCATTCAGTTTCAAAGCTACCAGTCTCACACCTACAGCTCCATTCATCCAGTCATTCAAAAGGAAAAGACAGAGCTTATTGTTCTGAAAGTTAGGCTTGCTCTTACTATAATTGCATATACATACACACATAAATATATTGCATATATGTATATAAAATCATAGACGCATATAAACATTCAGGTATATTTATGCAGGTGTGTATATATTGAGATTTCTATTAACTTCTGCATTGTACAGAGAGAAGTAAATGCTTATAAAACTATAAGCATGCCACAAAGAATTGATACAGGCTAAGTATTGGAGATACACAAGAGAAACCTCAGAAATACTTAAAATTATCACACCTATCAAAGACCAAGCTACAATTTTGTCTCCAACAGAAACATGGCAGCATACACATTTCCTAGTCAAAGCAGTATCTCTGTAAGGAGCCAAAGGAAGTCAGCGTGAGGGGAGTCAATGGAACTGGTTTCCAGTGCACCAGACTGGATGATTTAATTTTTTAATCTTCAGCTCAATTTTTACTGGCCTTCCAGTTCCAACACATTCAATTTTCTCTCTTTTTCCTTATTTCCTCATTTCCTCCATCCAGTAGAAGCGCCGTAGCCCAGTTTCACCTACATTTTCAAGCTGCTAATATCATGGGAATGTAAACCAATGAGACAGGAAACAACCGAATCTAAAGACTTGCACAACAGCTGGACAAAACCAGTATTTTTTCTTTTGTGGCAAGGAGACAACTAATTCCACCCCTCCTGCTCTGGCTGGTTAGGCACTGTTACAGCCAAAGACTGAAACAGGCACAGGCAGAAGGGACAGGGAAAATAACTGTTTTTACATTTAATTTAGGAGGACTACTTTATCTGAAAATCTTGCCCCCCTGCCATACTGTGCAAAGTTCCTTGTTTATACTGTATATAAGCCAAGACAACATGATCAAAATAATAGTGAGAAGTTAAATTAGAATCTAGCATGTATGGACAAATATATAAATTTATATGTCTGACTTCTGTGATCTCATCTAATTTCAAGCTTTTCATCTAATTTCAGTTTGAACCTGTTTCCTTTCACAATCCATACCAGTGAGTTAGTTTTTGCTATTGCTCAAAAAAATCAATTTATTTTTTTCCCAAACCAGACCATGGCTTGTCATATTCACTTAACAAATGATTCGGAGCATCCCAATCTTCATTCTTCTGAAAATGGCATATTTAATTACAGCCCGTGAAAGCACTATCTGGAGAAGTTAAATGGCACCAATGCGCATGAGCTATCCCAGAGGTAAAAAGAAATAATCTTACTTTCCAAACAGACTAAACAATTTCTCATTTGTTTCTGAAGCAATTCTGTTGCAGTTGTCTATGGCAAATGCTAAAATAATTACTTACATCCCTATATCTGATCCTCTTGAGCCACAGAACTTAGAATGAGACCCACTCAGGCTACAACCTGTGTCAGAACTCCCAAAGAGCAACAGGGCAGTGTTGGCATTCCTTACAGCCATTTCCAGGGTCACTGTGTCTTTGCACACTATCTAGTGTAATTCCTGTTTAATCTACGGTTGGTATTGAAACAAGGGGGGCATAGAATCACAAAATGGATTATAAAAACCTTTAGAATTAGTTTTAAGTTATGTAAGTTTGATGGCTTTGTAACAGTAGCAATGGAAAATTACTGAGGTGCATGATACATAGAAAAAAAAATAGAGAGCAGTCAGAGAACATAACAAGAATCCTTGTATAAGATAAACTGTTGTAGTTGGCATAGTTTTAGGTCCTTATGACCTTAGTACAAAAATAAGTGTGAGAAAACAGGATAGAAAAACAGGACACAGGAATAAGGAGTATCTGGGAACTGCAGGTGTCCAGGATGGGCTACAGTTAAACTAACTGATAAGTAGGAAGATAGGAGGATTATTATGTCTCTGGTGCTAATGAACCAATTACACTGGTATAAGCATCTACTGAGCATGCTTCAAAGGCTGCCAGGAGTGATGAAGATTGTTGGAAGAAGTAAAGGACCCTCAGAGACCACTACCACAATTCTGTACGCATGCAGGGAACTTTCTGGAAGATGATGTAATTCATATGTAGCCTCATGAATATGTGTGTATGTCCAGGGACTATATAAGGATGGCTTGTGTAGCAATATGGGGACACACATTAGGAGGAGCTATCCTCTGTGTCTCCCGGCGCTGCAATAAAGAATAGCTGCTTGTCAGCTTGAAAACCTTGTTGGCAAGTTTGTTCCTGGAGTTTTCTCCAAATCAGTATCTCTGGAATTGTTAATAAAAGCAGTAAAATGGAGGCTACTTGAACCAAGGTACCTTTTAGCTTTACACATCCACACTGGAACATTTTTATCTCACTTTTAAAATCTGACATTTTAGCCAAAGCCTTCACCCAGGTGCTTAAACTGTGAAAACCATTCCAGAAGCATTTTAGTTCACAAGAGTTGAAGAGAGCTATATATAGCATATATGTCATGCTATATTACAGGAAAAATAAGTTTGGTTCATCAAAATCACCAAGATGCCTTAGCTTGCCCAAGAGTAGCCTTAAATGGTGATGTGTACAAGAAAATTAGGCCAACCAATTGTTACTGTTTAGTTCCTTTCTTCAGTCCATGTCAAGTTATTCTTACTAATAAAATAAGGAATAACATTTGTCCCTTACACTGAACAGAAATAAGAAATCTGAAAATCTCTTTTCATTAGCTTCATTGCTAACAGTTTTAAATTATCACTCTTTTACAGTTGTTCTATAAGCAATTCCTTGGGGACCTGCTACCTGATATACATCTAATAGTGGTTAAAAGGCACAGAACAAACACTTGTGAAAAATCTGCATGGTGACTGACAAATACAAGAGCAGTGCCTGAAGCATAGGGACATCAGAGGGAGCAAGAATGCCCCGTTAGCCAATTTTAACATGAAACTACTAACTCTGCACCACCAGTGTGCCATTGCTAAGGGCTGCAGCCCAACCAAAGGGTAAGCTTCCTCAGTTCCCCTTGTTGAGACAGTCACTGAAGGCAGATCATGTCTCTTGGAATCAGGTCTCCAGAAGAAAACAGCTGAGATTTACTCATGTACATGTAAGGAACATTTAAACAAGGATGTAGTAATTATATCATGAAGCTACTGCAAACCAGTTGTTCTTGGAGTTAGACAAAGAATATGTTTATCTGGATAATCTGAAACCTCCAATTTGTAAGTCACTCTGAAAATCCCAGCTTTCAGGAAAATACACTTCTGTATTTAAACTGCTTCCATTACCCTCATTTATGTTCTTCATTTATTAGAAGAAATCCAAGAGGTTTCCAAACATCCACAGAATATTGGCCTTAAAAATCAATTATCTAGATGTTAACAACAACATTTACGCACTGTGTTTGGAAAAGCATTTTGCTTTTCCAAAGCTATACATATTTTTTTTGGTTAGGAAAAGAGCTGTGGTATGTCAAGAGTAACTCACGGGGAAGTATCAGTCCATCATTCCAAACCAATTTCACAATTGTAGGAAAGGTGAACAAAGTTTCCATAGGTCAACATGTGAGGAAAATTTATCCTCCTTCTTACCCTGAACTCTACAGTGTCAGCTATATTTCAGGACTTTTTATATGGTTTGTTTGGGACTTTTTTTTTAAGGCCAACACAAATGTAAACGCTCCAATTTATAGTGGCAAAATTAGGTGTCAGGTTCAGTCCTGTTCCCAGTGAGCTGGAATTTTTCTTATGGGTATTGAAGATGGAGAATATTTTTAAGACTGAAAACATAGTTCCATGTTCAGGTTGCAGCCTGCCTTTGCCTTGCCAGTGCCAGCCTCTGCAGAGACAGGCAGGTGTTAGCAGGCAGCTACTTTATTCCCCAAAGACCACTCCAGAAGAGAGTCTCTCTACTGTGTTAGCTATCAGATACATATCTGTGCTCAATATTACAACTCAAAAAAATATGAGAGCTTAAGACTTTTAATATCTCCAAAATAAACAAAACAGTGCAGACAATACAACAGAATCAGTATTTTCAAATGAGCTTTTTAATGAAGTCTGAATAGATTCCCAGGCCACATGATCAGAAAACTAAGTAAAATCATTGGGGATTATTATCAAAAAGCTCCTTGGAAAAACAAAACAAAACAGCAGATACTATCTTAGGGTAGAAAAGACACTTTGTGTACTAGGCGCTGGCAAAGCAAGGGGCCAAAGCAAAGAAAACGTTAAGAGAACTGAGGCCAAAGAGGTGCCATTAGGAAGCTGGCTTTGGAAGAGATTGCATAGAAATCAGACAAAATTGTTCTTGAAAACAAATAAGCAAACAAACCAGCTCACCCAGGCCTCTCATAGGCAAAGAAATCAGAACTGTCGGCTTTCATCTGCCTTATACAATAAACCTAAACTCAAAAAAAACAGTTAACTTTTGATTCAGGCTACACAGAACTAAATTTTACTGGCCACAGCTCTTCCTAACTAGGTGGTTTGGACTCTGAGGAACATGAGATTTTCTAGGTGAGGGAGTGTTTTAGTATTGCTACTGTGTCAACTTTGAATTATGCACAGATTTTTAAATATGGAACTGTTCCTCTACTTATGATGACAGGCACATTCACATCATATAAAATTGGGAATGGGGAGAGCTAAACAAAGCCAGTGAGCTCTGAATTGATCACCTAAAACATCTGCTGTATTGCTTTGGAATAGCAGCACATATGGTATATAGGAGCATCCAATATTTGGAGGCATACTACCTATGCAGAACATCCATAAAATGTCAGAAACACCCATTTTGGCCATTTTCTGTCTTTACTCTGAATGTTCTTTTAAATAAAATGCATAAAATTATTTTTGGGTTGATTTCTCTGTTTTATCACATAGTTTGATTGCAGTCAACTTAGCTCCTGCCTTAAGTCTCCCCTATGCTTCTGTACAGTGCTGAGAATACTAATAGTGTTCACAAAGACAACAAGAACATAATGGGAAACAGAAAGAGAAGTTATCATCTAAATGTGATCCTTCCTATCTCAGACACTCTACTGCTTGCACTTACTCTGAATCTCACTGCCATTATGGTACAATAATCACACAGCAATCTTCACACAGTATCTATTAACAACAAATCATCAATATGCATTTATAAATGGGATTTTACTCTCATGTAGCTATACAAAGCTCTAGCCTTGCCAAGAGCTAGAATGTGACATTTTCAAGAACAGCTGACCTTGGAGTGAATTAGGCACCCAAATGCCTTTTAAACACTGATATATTTTTGGGAATCTGGTTCTAAGTATCAAAATCTCCCTAAAATGAGTCATGCTGCAGCCTCTGAATTTGCATTTAAACATAGTAAGACAAAATATCTCAAATGATCCAATAAAAGCATTTTTTAAACCCTACTGCCCAATTATTTGCCTTGAACTGCCATGCAGTCACTCCCATTCTGTAAGTTTGGCTTTTATTTGGGGGAGATAAGAAATACTGGACTGTCATATCCACTCAGACTACATCCCAATGGAAAAGAGAGCTACTGTGCAAAACAGAGAAAATACCAGATGGGCTATTTGAGCCACAGAGTCATAGAAACCATTAGGTTTAAAAGAAATTCTTCAAAAGGAAACTAGTCTAGGGAACAGTACAGGTTCAGAAGAGATGACACAGATCAGCTAAAATACTTGTAATTTCTCTTGGCCAGAGTTTCCTTTAACCAGTTCAAGCTCAGAAAGAGGTAAGGGTGAACCATGAATCAACATTTACAGAGTCTCTCTGGTAAACTTATTATTTGTTACAGTCTCAGTTGCAAAACCTGAGACAAAGGCTTTCCCCCCTGAAGAGAAACACTAATAAAAGTGCCTGTACTTTGTCACTCCTTTGAGCCTACTCCACTGGTAAAACTCAGTAGCAAGTTGTGCAATTCTCAAAGTCCCTCCAAATGCTATTGAATAACTCTCTACAAGCGATTACAAATAAACCCAGCACTAATCTACCTATTACATCATCATGCAAACTGGTAAGGTCCTACTCATCCTTTCCAAACATTGTCTTTCAGAAGAAAGAGAAACACATTCTGGGATGGCTAAAAGGTGAATCAGATAAAAGTTTTGGTAATTCCAGCTCACATTAGCAGAAAGCAGCATGGAACCCAAATTACAACACACACAGTCATGCATCATTTGAAATAAATTCATTGCCCAACCAGTATTCAGTTTGGCAGGACTGTTATTTCTAACATTAGAACGCTAAAATATGGCATTTAATGAAACCACATCATGCAGTTCATAATAGCCAGCTGTATTACTCTGAAAATGAAAAGCCTATTTTCTTTGTGACCTGATGTCATGGTGAAACCAAAGAGGGCAAAATTCACAGCCCACATTATCTGTGCCACAATTTTCTTCTAATCCAAAAAAGGCTCCACATTTTCTAAGAAAAACAAAACCCCAAACCCTAATCCCAAGCCTTTTAAAGAGCAGATCACAAAGGCAAAAACATCGCTAAAGCATATATAATTCTGTGAGAGCTCCCTCTTTTGGCAACAAATAAAAAGCTTCAGAGATCATCAACGTAAAAGCTTTTCACAAGAGGTTCTTTGCTTTCAGGACTACAAACCTCACATCAATAACATAGACTGACCTTATCATATTTTATCTTTTAGGGAAGACCTCATTTGCACAGAAGTCTTCATCTACCAATACTGCTGTTGCTCCTAATTTTGGGAGTTTTTTATATGGTCCTTTTATTCTGCAAAGACTTTGCAGCAAGAAAAACCACTCAAAATCCCACATTTCCCCCCAGGATCTGGGAACTAAGTGTTACAGGTCTTTCCAGGCACATCCAGAAACAGATGCAATTTGGCATTGGCTGGGATAAAAATCACAGGATTAATCAAGGGAATAGGTCACAAAGGACAGGCCAAAGAACAAGTGTGAAGAATGGCTTTTTACTGATTAGTCCCTTCCTGGGAAGCAAGCCAGAAAGTACAGAAGGTCCCCAAGAAATTTCCCTTTAATACTCAGACTAAGTTGCACTGTGTAGCTTTCCATGGAAGCTCAGCGTTAGAGTTAACCTATTAAATGGAAAAACATCTAAACCTGTTTTATCACTACTGGTATTGCTGGCATAAAAGCTTTTACCTGGACACAGGGTTTCTAAGGATGCTGATCACCTGGGAAGGCATGCTGCCATTCCTTAGGGCAGTGATTTTGGACTGCATTAGCAAAACTGCTACACCTGACTTCTTAGTTAACTGGGGGCTGGGATTTCCGAGGGAAATCTGCTCACCTGAGTTACTGCTACATTTCTCCTTAAAATGGAATTTGGGGTCAATATGCTGAGCATTCAAGCAATTTAAGGCAGGTTCTTCAGTGTTTACCCATCCCAATACTCTAGATCTATTAATTTGGCCTTGGCTAACTTCTCCCTTTTAGTTCCCTGTAATTTACATCAGCTGCTACTCTGATTCAATACCATGGGAGCTTTTTAGCAGTTTCTCTTAAGGGTTACTGAGATTTAAAAGTTCATTATGTTACAATTCTCTCATCTAGGTCTCAAAGGCTTTCACATTACTGCTGTCCTGTGGGGAAACTAAGGAAGGGGTTGCTGGTTAAGTGAACTCAGGGAGAGCTCCTTATAAACATTATATAGGTATTATGGGGTCTTTCAGTTTAAATACCCTATCTGCGAAAGTCAGCTTATCCTGGATTTATGTACATTAAGTGAATATCATGCTAACTTTTTATTAAAAATTAAGACCTTTTGAGTCACAACAGAAATCAATACACCACAATTTGAGTGAAGTAGAATGATGATCCTGTGGTTAACTAATTGAAAATGGAATAGAGTAATCTGTCATCCTCCCTGCTCTGGGCAAGCTAGCTCTGGATGTCTTAAGCACTGCATTGTAGGCTCCTAAAAGGTTTGACATCATGTTTTCAAAAGCAATTCCAGCAAGTAACACAACATTTTGGTTTCCTGCCTAAACACAAGGCTGATGATTCCATTTTACAAATCCTGGAGGTCTGGCCTATTTTAACATCTTGGGCTGAGAAATTAGATGGTTAAAACAGCTAATGTTAACAGCCTGTACAGTAAGAATTAAATGCATGTTCCCATGACCAGATACAACCTAGCACTGCCCACCTCTGAGTTTGCAGGTGAGAGCCAACTGTGGCTGTAAAATCATTTGGAACTGTGAGCATGGGAAGTTGTTGCTAACAAACCTAAAATGTGTGCAGAACAGCATAGAATATAAGCTAAATCCCTCTAACTTAAAGCAATGCTGGACCTACCTGCTACTGACTTTGTTAAAGCATCCTAAGAAAATGGAAACCTTAAATCACTTTTGAGAATGAAACTAAACTTCCTAAAGTACTTATGTCTGTTCTGCAGACTGTTGTGGAGGTCAAGATTTGAAGTCAAGAGCTCTTCTGACAACTGAACCACTCAGCTCAGCAGAAAGGGTGTCACTTCTTTTCTTTCATGCCTTTCCTCTGTTACTAGTATAAGTTGGTTCTATCTGGATAACATCTTGGAGTGGTGAGACATTAGACTAAGTTTTTTGTGCTCAGATTGTTCTTTGCTGTATATATATACAGCATGCCGTACATATTGTGGCATAAATAGGGGTGAGGTGATCATAGATTGATAACCACTATGTTTAAAAGAATAAGGCAACACAATTGGGATAAGATGGATGGTGACAGGCAAATCATGATGCAATTTTGTATGAAATTATATCTGTGTAAACAGTATAGGCAAAATCTTTTCAAGCTTCAGTGTAAATTCAAAATAAACTCCAGAATAAGGCTGATGCTTCTTTTCATAACATGCCTTCAGTGTCTTTCTGACATCCAACAGCAGCAGCTTAGGACGAGAAGTATTTGCCTTCATTTTGAATTTGCCTGCCTTTTGTCACAACCCTAATTTCATTGAATTGCTGGGGTTTGTATCTTTATAAAATGCACTATTCAAGCTTCCAGCAGACACATACATTAGCCCTATCCTAAAGCACCTCATCTCTATTTATCCCAGGATAATTAGTCACGTAAATTAGAAGTTATTACCAAAGGCTACAAAACCCTTTAGCAAAGGCTTGTTGGCTGGCTAAACATGTTTAAAGCACTTCTGAGGTGTGAGGGTGGGAAGAGAGGGGTACTTGGTGGGGTGGGGGGGGAAGAAATATCACCAGAGAAAGAGGTAAAATCTGACACAGAAAATGAGGCTGTGTTAATCTGTATTCATTCCCAAAGTCAGACTTATACTATTGTATGCTGCCACAGTGATCTGTAACAGAGGACATTTAAAATGCCAAGACATAAAAGTGCATTTTCTTCATTACATTTTCATTGAATGCTTTGATCTTCCCATTTTACACTATAAGTTTGATTCATCATTACTTTCCAGTAAGAAACTGCCACATTTGATTGCGGAAAGAAGAATTCTTATCTAATTGCAATTTGTAAGCACAGGATTTAGTGTATTGTTGCCTGAAAAATGGAGCTGTCTAAATTATTTTCCCTGAAACTAACATCCTCAACAAATAAAAGCAACATATGATAGCTGGGCATAATTAAAGAAAAATGACACCTACTGTTACATGAATAAAGAAAATGTGTTGATGACAAGAAAGGGGAAAAAATGTGATTTCCCTGCAGTTTTGCTGAAACACAAGAGCATCACACTTTAGTTCTTTAACACATTTGTTCAATGAATTGGAAAAAAAGCAATCCCATCCTCCAAACCAGCCTGTAATGTACAGTTATTTCCCTGCAGTCAGAGCAATGCCTGTCAGACATTTTGGATTTACTGTGCATGCATAGCAACCCTGTCTGAGTGTCCAGACACCCAACAGTCTTTTCCGAGAAATAGCATAGAAATGAGAAATCAGCCATGAAAATCTGGGCATGCAGAAAACCTCCTTTAGAGGCTCCTATTTAGAGCTTCACTTTCAACAGCCATTTTGATCTCTTAAGGTGTCTGTACATATGTCATACAAACAGTTTTCAAGCAACTATCTGCTTCTTCAAACCTGTTTTTTTTCATTTCCTGTTTTTTAACCCCTCATCCTTGCTCCCTCACATATATTTATACCATTTCCCAATATTAAAGATCTCATAGAAAACCACTGCTAACAAAACATATAATATTCTGTTGTCATTTAGCATTTCACCACCCAAAGCTTAGAGTATTTGCCTTTTTTTTCCCTTTGTTTTCATCACTGTCCTGTCTCTCCACAGCATTCACATATTCATTACAGATGCACTGATAAACTGTATTTCAACTCCATGGGGTATAAATAGGGTTATGGAAATCACCCATCTATAGCAGTACTTCATATTAAATATGCAGTGATAGTTCTTAAGACTGGGTTTGTAAGGCAAATAAATAAATAAAAGAAATAAAATAATAAAAATAAAATAAAATGGTCACACTATAATTGAAGGTCATAGTACAGCAACAATGGGGTCTAGCAGTTAGGAAGGATGCAACCAGAATTAGTCAAGGAGCCAGTGGCCTTTTCATGAGATAGACTAAACATGGTTCATCTTCTGAGCCACCTGCAAACTGTGTATCAACAAGCTCTCAAAATGGATCCTGGGGGAAGAGGGCAGGGGGCATAGGCATATCTCTCTTGTGGAACAAGATCTTCAGTTATCAATAATAAACAAATAATGACAATAAGGGTTTTTTGCAAGAGTAGAACATGTTTTTCTGACATCCAATTACTGAACTGGGTGTTCGTAACCTTTGAGCTTTGATACTGGCTACACAAGAATTCCAGAGCTGGAAAAGAGTCTTACTAAATTAATATGACAATAACCACCTTAAAGATTACTGCCCATTTTACCAATATTTCATTATCACAGGTATAATGTCATATTTCACCTTGATTCATTACATGGGCAACTCTTCTCTGCATTGTCAGCCATTAGGACAAACCCCAGTATCGGGGCAGAAGAATTCCACTGTGTACTATATGTGATATCATGTAACATCCAGGAAACTGAGCTATAAAACCAGTTATTCCAGTCTCAGTGTGGGTACTGTGCTTTCCAACCAGTGCTTCTCTCTTCACTACCACTGAAAGTAGCTGTCAGAAGTTCCGCAGTAACCGGTATCACGGCCTGGAGGCAGAAGTACCTTTTGACCATTTCTGTATATGGAAGAGGACCAATCAGATTAGAAAACACTTAGTGACATTAAGCATCCATTAGATGATCTCCCAAGGTCCTTTCTAACCTCAGTGATTCTATGAAATATTCTTTTATGTCAATAAACACAAGCAGATCTGATCAAATATTGATTTCCAGCACTCCTCTTCCCAAGGCAGCCTTCTTTCTCTATATAACATAGTGAGTTAGTCAAGTGATGGGGAGGATGAAGGATGCTTTCCACTACTGTGTCTCTCTTTCAAAGCCTCAGGGGGTTCCCTACAAATTCAAGAGAAACAAAACACATATGGCTTTGAATAGAGCTCTTTCTTAGGACTGCCAATACTGCTTTGAGTTTGTGAGGTTTTCCTCAGACTATTCGAAGGAGAAGTTTTGTATCAGGATCTGGATGCCCCCTTCAGCACCTGAAGGATTACACAAACTTCTTCTCCAGATATAAGATATTAATAAAAATAAAAGAAATTAACAAACAAGACCATCCCCAAAATCTTAGCCCAGGCAGACTTCTTATTCCTGAAAAGGGAAGATCTCCATTTCCCTAAAGTTAACTTTGGGCATTGCTGCTGATATTAAATTCACATGGAAGATAAAAGGGTGCTGGAGAGGGACTCTTCATTAGGGACTGTAGCAATGGGGCAAGGGGTAATGGGTTAAAACTTAAACAGGGGAAGTTCTGATTAGATGTAAGGAGGAAGTTCTTTACTGTGAGGGTGGTGAGGCACTGGAACGGGTTGCCCAGGGAAGTTGGGAATGCTCCATCCTTGGTCGTGCTCAAAGCCAGGCTGGACAGAGCCTTGGGGGACATGGCTGAGTGTGTGGTATCCCTTCCCATAGCACAGGGGTTGGAACTAGATGATCTTAAACTTTCCAACCCAAACCATTCCATGATTCTATATTCGAATATTGCAATGTTGGACACAAACCCTCAAAAGTTTGGGACAAGAGCACTATGGGGTCAGATATCTTTTCTATAGCCTGTTCCATAAGTAAATCCTACCTAATCTCCTCACCTACTGCTTTCACCTTCTCAGGAAAATTCCTTAAGGGCAATGGAGTTTTGTATGTTTCGTTCACTTTTCTAAGGATGAAGTGTAAGCCTTACATGTTGCTATGGCTTCTTCCTCCTCAGAAACCGTATCAGAGAGGAAGCAGAAAACTCAGTCATTGTACATAAGCAGTGTAGGACACAACACGCAGAGAGGATCTCCTCTGCTCATGAAAGCAGGATTTGATGTTTTCCTTCTATTTCTGTAGAAAGTGTTAGTTGGTCAGGCAAGATTCTATTGAATTCCCATAAAAAATAATTAAAGTGTGACCTTCAGTAAAAAAGAGAGCATAATTTATTTCTTTTTCCATTTCCCCCAAAAATCCTCCAAAGCACAAAGAAAGTGGTATTAGGGCAGGGTAGATCACAAGCATTTGGGAGAGTAGGGAAGAAAAAGGTACACTCACCAACTGGTCTTGTATTCAGAAGCATTTTTCTACAATCAGCAGTGAGTCCTTTTGATGTGTTTTTTATTCATACCTTTCCCGTATTTTAGCAGATTATATTTTTTTCCCTTGATTCAGAAAACATTTTCAGTCTGGAATAATTTTTAACTACTTCATTAAACTGTCCTAAAATACAAACAATTTTAAAACATTGTGCTTTTATGCTTTGAAAACCCATTCTAGACCATAATGGAGCTACCACTATGAAATCATAAATCAGCATGGTCAAAACAAATGAACCATAATATCGCACACTGATGTGGAGGAACAGTTTCTAGCCTTTGATATAACTTCTAATCTGTTAAGTAAGAGGTATTAAGACTGATTTATAGACACTGACAGTGTTTAAAAACAGCTATGGTAAAGAAAAACAATTCATTGTTACCTAGCAAACAGTGAAAACTCAGGGTCTCTTTCAAAAAATCTGAGCATCCTCAACCCCAAAATAAAGTCAGCTGAGTACTGCAGCTGTTCTGTACCTCTGAAAGTTGCCCATTTTTAATGGAAAATGGCAAAATACCTTTTGGGGATATAGTGCAATTTAAAGTATTATGAAGACAAAATACTAAGTACCACTTCTTACAGTACACAACATTTCATCAGGGCATTTTTAATCAGCATGCCTCTGAGAGAGCAGAGCTCAGCTCCACAATATTTAATGTCAATGGCTGCTGGTTAGCAGGGGTGGCAATTCTGCTTAGTGGGGACATCTTCCAGTGATTTAGCAGTGATTAGTGTTTCTCAGTCTCCTGCTGACTGTCGCTGCTCATTTCTCTAACAATAGCTGCTTGCTTTTCCTCCACTCTTCTGCATGATAAAAATGGGTTTTAATGGTTTTCCAGAACCCTACTCTCTTCCTGCATGTCTGCTAATTTCCTAGAAACAGCATTGGTCCCAAGGGCTTGGGGAAGGCCCTCCTGCACAGACATGCTATGTCTGGACCAGTTGGCAGCATTGCCCTACCGAGGGAATGTTCAGTCCCTTTCTCAATGCATTCAACATTTAATTCCCCCTCTCTGAATCTGTCTAGTGTCAGCAGAACACTTGGTCACAAGTTTTCATTTCCCTTGGTAGGAGCACTGTGTTGGAAAGGGAATCTTCTATGATCTGCTTCATCAGTTCACCAGAGAGCTAAGCAGAAACTGAATTTCCACTGAAATTCAACAGCTTTTGGGCAATTTTTATTTGGTCCTTTTCTTTGGGACAGAGTTATTCATTTGTATTGTCTATCTTTATTGTGCTTACACATTAAATACCAATAAATATATTAGTGGTGCCGAAGTTGGCTAAAATTAGAAACCTGTGATTCCAGTCATGTACTTTAAATGTGTAGTATCACTTTCTGCTTCCACACTTTGTTAAAACAGTGGTTGGATTTTTGTGGGCAGGGCTGGTTGGGTGATTTTTCATTAAAATCCTAGATAAAAATGTCTTGCATATTTTGATAATTGGTTTTATTTGTATTTAGTTTGTATATGTAGTTTATATATACATAGTTTACATTTATATCTACTAATAACTTAGCTTGAATAGATGCCCTGGTTTAGTGGCATAAAATAACAGAAACAATCCTTATTGTTTCTTTCTTTTAACTGTAGAGCAACACTACTTCCTTCACAGGACACTTGGGGCTGATTATATCAGAGACAGATGATACCATATCTAAAATATAAGTTATCTATTATTGGTTTTGCAATAAACTTGTTGTATAATCTGCTATTAATTTACCATCTACAGAAATAAACCTCACACTTTGCTCTACCTGTTCTAGATATTATTTGATTTCCTGAATAAATGTAATGACAATCATAGAATCATGGAATAGTTAGGGTTGGAAAGGACCTTAAGATCATCCAGTTCCACCCCCCCTGCCATAAGCAGGGACACCCCACACTAAACCATGTCACCCAAGGCTTCGTCTAGCCTGGCCTTGAATACCCCCAGGGATGGAGCACTCACAATAATAGATAGTAGGATATTTTTAAGTATTTCAAAGTAGAGGTTAATCCAAAACTCTCATAACAGCCAGGAAACTTTAAAGGAAGCCTGTCTGAGCAACAATTGTATTACTGGTATCTGCTTCTTTCAGAAGAATCTGAAAATTTGTTGGTATTCAAATGACATCCATAAAATGATCATATATGAACACCTTTTAAAATGCAAAGGAAAAGAGAATAGAGAAAGCTGTAGAGTAATTCAATATTTCAAAGACCGCAGCCTATGAACCCAAGGCAATAAGGACCCTATAACACTACAGTGTACATAGAGTTTTGATATCAGACTTCATTTTTTAATCAGTGAATGAATTTTATCAGTGTTGGTCTAAAGTAACCTTGGACACTGTTAAGATGGCTAAGGGGGAAGCAGCCTGGATAAAATAATTGCATATAAATCTCCAAGAAGAAATTGCATTTGATCACAAGTACACATAAAATATATTATGACCAAGATGTTTTTAAATACTTATTCAAAGAGATTGAACAATAAGTATTTCCTTATGCACAAAATAAAAAAGCACCTATTTTTAATAAACATTTCATAAATTATCTTTATGTTTCTTTATAGACTGCAGGAGAAATTTTCACTTGACATAAATGGTTCTAGATCAGCATCTTCAGAAAATTACTAGAAGCAAGGCCCACAAAGTCTCAGTGTTTGTATGT
The DNA here is from genome assembly GCA_002631895.1 of Agapornis roseicollis. Taxonomy (NCBI): domain Eukaryota; kingdom Metazoa; phylum Chordata; class Aves; order Psittaciformes; family Psittacidae; genus Agapornis; species Agapornis roseicollis. Next base: position 32,051 of record NDXB01021956.1, on the reverse strand, counting down.
TTGTATCCTTAGATTGCAATTATGAGCAATTTCAGAAGGGAAAAACAAAATGAAGAATCTAATCACTCTTGCAACTTGAGTAGAGCTGTATGCTGAAGAGCTGTAGGACATTATGTAACTTCTGGTACTCAATATAGGAGCTTTTATTAGCTGGCTAGTCTTCCTTTTGCGGACTGTAAATACAGACTGATGCAGAGGGCACTTCAAACATACATGTGGGGCTCCTACTGTGGGCAACTTCCAGCACTATACAATCATCCTAAGGGGATCAGCCTCTTACATCCCTCAGTGTCACAGTTAGGGTAGTCCCTGAGTTCAGGAAGTAACACATATTTTTTTCCTGCATCTTTATAGTGAGCACATAGTAATACATCTGGAAAGCTATGCCAAACAAGTGATAAATGCTCATTGGAGACTAATGCTCCTAAACTTAGGATAAGGCTACCACTTGAACTTCTCCCTCTAAAAGATGACGCCATGCCAGAGCAGTTGATAACTTAAAAATATTATTGAGGCAGCCCAAATAAAGTTTTCAATAATCTTGCTCAGAAATAATTTAGTGCAGTGATTTGGATAAGGTTGTGTGCAATTTTTTGTAAGATTATATGTGACTATTCCATGTTTCATAGGACTGACTGATTTCTCAGCCTTGGATTTTTAGAAATTAGTCATCTACTGCAAGCAGTCATCTTAGCTCTCTTCATTATCAATGGAGGGAAGAAATAACTTCTATAGGATTAATCTTTCTACTTCTCTCAGATATATGTCTTAAAAGAGAGTGAATCATCCTTCAGAGCTTCCTTGCATACACCAGCCATTAAAAAAAGAACCCAAATTGGTGGCTTGAACAAGGTTTTCAGTTGAAGACTTGTCATCAGTTGAAACTAATTTAAAGTTTGTAAAGACTCGAAGGCACATGAGGACAGCTACTTCCCTGAAGCATCTGGTTGCTGATGCTTCTTTCTGGATTATGTATTTTAAGCTTAATCTTCATAGGAAGATTCTCAACACAGTAGTGAAGAAAGGAAGCAGAAACTTTCATTTATAGTTTAAGTTTCATTAGCAAAGTTTTCTCCAGCAAAAGAGAGATGCTGTAGAATAAAAAAAAAAAA
>NDXB01021956.1:0-30839 GCA_002631895.1 Agapornis roseicollis | reverse complement strand
CTACCCCAGAAAAAGAGAGATGCTGTAGAATAAAAAAAAAAAAAACCTAAAATAGGGAAAAGAGTTTTGAAATACTTAAATCACATTATATAAGTGGAAATAACAAGCAAAACAAGCCAGATGAATTTCAAGTGGCACTAAATATAACCTTATAAGTAATACCATTCTAGAAGGATGATTTTCTGAATCAGAAAGCCAGTTAGCATTAATGGACTTAACTTCTGTGAGAGACAGCAAAAGAAAAGGAGGTTAAGGGTTGAGCACATTTTGTTCTGTTTATTCTCTAAAATCCAATTAACTTCAGTTATTTGAGAAGACAAAGCTTGAAGAACACATCTAAAAAAGTGTAAGAGATCGAGACTCCTGAAGGAACAGGAAGAACTCTTGATACAAACATTGCCACACATCCAACAGGGCAAACTCTTTGAATTAGGCAAGAAAGAAACAAGGGTACAACAGTCTGGAATGGGAATGGAGTTTTTTCTTTTTTTCTTTTTTTTTTTTTTTGGTAATTTCTGATCTTCTCTCCATGCCTCTAAAGTCATCACCTCCAGCAGTTCGAAATACACCACTGCTGCCTGTGCTAGANTGGGAATGGAAAAGAGTTTTTTTTTTTTTTTTTTTTTTTTTTTTTTTGGTAATTTCTGATCTTCTCTCCATGCCTCTAAAGTCATCACCTCCAGCAGTTCGAAATACACCACTGCTGCCTGTGCTAGATACCTGTGTTCATTAGTACGCGTGTATTGCAACTGTTGAGGCTCTATCTTGTAGCAACCTCCTCAACATTAAGGCTAGGGGGTCATTTGTGTTGCACTGGTTGCACAGTTAAGCAGGAAAGTTGAGCTGTGTAAGCAGGTCTTGCACAACTAATTTGTTAGTGATTAAACAAAAAGTAAAATCCCTAAAAAGATGAAGAAAAGAAGCCCAAGCTACTGTACTTGAACATAGCTGTGTTACAAACACTCTTACCAAAAGTGTGAGCTCAGTAACTAGGAAAACTTTTGTTAAAGATGCATGCAGTTAAATCTGTCTGGTGCTTTTGTGGCTGTGGGGAAAGAACATTCAGCCACACTGGAGAAAAAGACACAGAGAAGTAATCTCCGACAGAATAAGCTATACCCTTCTAGTCATCAGGTTCATGCATGCTCAACTTTTCACTATAGCTGTTCCTCACAGATTGTTCTGCTTTCACAAGAACGAGTACAAAGAAAGTAAAACATAATAGCTACATCATACTGCACAGTTTTAATTTACCCATGAGGGACAAGTACACCACAAAAACAAATAAATATATCTATATACACACCCACACATATATATATTCATCTTCTAGAGACAGACAATATACAAAACACTAGTAGACTGTAGTAGAATTAGATGTGCCTAATGTTATACTTGTACATGTATATATATACATAAAAAATTTGCATAGAAGCAGTTCAATGTGAGAAATGACAGGCACAATGTTAATTTTTCCAAGTAATTGTTGGGATGGGGAAGCCTCTTTATAAATTAAGTCCCTGCAATAAATTACAGGAATAGAGTGACTTTGTTGTTCTGAACAGTAGCTTCAGATGATTGTAAAAGCATTCTGTCATTTTCACCTCAAAGTTCTGTAACTCCATCATGCTATTTTAGTGTAGGAACTGATACTCACTTCTGTCAGGCCATTATACTAAGAAGAAATATCTAGAAAATAAGTTAGGAGGTACTAGGTATTAGTAAAATAAAACTATTAGAAGGAACCTAATTGTAATTTGTGTAGCTGGAGGAACACGTAATATACATAATATAAAATACCTGAAGAGAAACCATACGAATTGACAGTTTGTGCTCTTCTAAAGTCTGCAGAACTTCAGCATTACTGGGACATCTACAGTCTCTCAAACAGTAAGTTTGAAGAACTTTGTCAGCTGTCTGTCAAGTCACAGTATATTGGACCCATCTCATTTATCTTTAAAGGGTGCATATCAAAACTGAAGTGGTCAGATGGGATTCTTTTAAAGTAAGAGAAACAGACACCTCCAAATGATGGTTAGTCTTATCCATGGTAAACACAAAGCTCAGGAATATCTTTTTCTTTTTCTCCATATTACTGAAGAAATCTAGACAATGTGCTTGAATCAGATGCTCAAATCTAATTGAAGTTAGACAAGAATTCTTTCCAATAAAACAACACATTAGCATATTGTCCTTGAGTCACAGATATGTTTCAGGAGTAAAGAACACCCTTGGCTGAGAAAGGGAATGGAGAATTGGAAACCTATAGTGCCAGTGTCAACAAAATTGGTGATAGCTAAAAGGTATGAAATCAGGTCTCCATCCTGTTGCTGTCTATGCAGTTCTCTATTCCCTGTAGTGCTGCTTCTCCTCTTTCTCCTTAATTTGGTTGATTTGGAATTAAAATATGAAAGCAACTAGCAGAGAAATGTTCTATTAAACAGCTGCTGTAGAGGATGGCTTTGAGCTACGTCCTGTTTCTTTGAAAGATACAATGCCAATAAATCTAGTACTGGTAATGGTAACAACACAGTGTAAGTACTGGTCTTGCCCTGTTTGCTTGTCCTCTGAGAAAGATGAATGTCTGTCATGCCTTACATGAGAATCATAAATTGCCTGGTATGAGAAAACAAATTCAGTGCTTATGGGGCACCAGTGCCAGTGAAAGCATTTGCCGGGAGCATGCCAGCAAGCTCTGGCCTGCTTCTGAAAACAACTGAGTTTTCTTTTCTCACATCAGTCTTTTCGTTAAAGAGACCTTTGGAGTTTATATCCACATTGGTATGAACACTGTGAGTCACTAATTTTAGTTGGAGGGAGTGTTACCATATTTCTGTAAATTATTTTCTAAGCCTGTGGCTGTAGCAGTGTAAAAAATAAAAATTAATAACAAAAAATTGCTATTTATTCTGCTTCAATGAAACTGGAGATCGGTGATTTCACAGAAATAGCAGGTAGAACTGAAAAGCTGCATGGCACTAAAACTAGGAAACAAAACAGGATTTCTCTAAATGGCTTGGGACAAGGTTATCAATCTAGATAAGGACAACATTCTTTAATGAGGGACTTGTAAGCACAATAAAATAAACTATATGGTTGGCAACTCACAGACACTTACCTACATGCAGCTGTATTTGTAGAGAATAATTTTTGAATGAAAATATCCAAGAAAATATTCAATGTCAGTTGAATGTCAGTTATGTATTAGAGGACTTACATAGTCTGCACTAAAAAGGTTCACTTTTATTTGCATCCAGTAAACTAACACAGACAATGCCAGCCAAAGTCGTTCCAGTTAATGTCTATAAATGTGTAAATTGTCATATTTTAATACCTTTGCCAATTTTTATTTTAGTTCTGTAAGAGTTATATTTTATGACTATCAGAAGAAAAGCTAACAAGCTCTTGAAAATGATGACCTGGCCTAGAGGCCTAAGTATTTATAAATCTGTATTTATAAATTTATGATCTGGATCTTTATTAAGCAAGATTTCAGTTTTAGTTTCTGTGATTTCAGTGCTGAACTCAGAAAACTAGCTGAGTTAGGCATAGTTTAAACCTTAGTTCTAATTCCTAGCATCCCAAATCACTTGAAAATATTGAGATAAAATCTCGTTATACTTGTTAGAAAGAAAACAAAAAGCACTCAAAAATTATAAGCATCAATTATTGAAGCATTTAATAGTATGGAGAGCCAACATATATTGTCCTTAAAAACCCCAAAACAGAGAAACAGTATTTCTGAAATAAACCTGTCTAGCAATGTAACCCAGAATGGTCAGGCCATTACTGCAGATTGCCCATCCTACCACAGCTCTGTCTGTATGGCTTGGTTTTGACCACCTGGGAATGTCATGAAGAGACTTCCACAATGCAATCAAGAATCCCTGCTATAGTGATTTTCTGGTGTCTATATTAAGGGAATAGTAATAACACTTGGCTGCTAAACTTCTGATTCCAGAGCTCCTACAAATTTGAGCCAAGTCCTCCAAAAGCAAACGGTTAGTAACATAGACAAATGTTGTGTTTCCTCTCCATACACTGGAGCATCTCTAGTCCTGATTTCAGTGTAAAAAACACAGCCCACACTCAGACTCTATTCCAGCTACCCTGAGTTAAACTGTGCTGAAAATTTCTGGGCTTCTTGGAGTCTATGGACAGACTATCCAATCAGACAGCATTCGGAGCCAAATTTTCTGCTGGCTTAACACCATTAGTGTGGGTGGAGTTGTGCCAACAGAGAATTTGGCCCTTGAACTTGGAGTCAGTTTGCTGAAAACCTGTCCATATCTAAGCAACCACAGAATGTGCTGCTGAGGGCACACAGAGACTAAAGCAAATAAGAAGCACTTCTTTTATTTTAAATCCATGTGAGTACTTTTGGTCTGTCACCAAAAAATAAGTAGTGCCTTCAGCTTTCCACCATCTGCAGTACCTGTAATTGCACAGCCCAGACTCCAAAGGGGCCTGCAGGCTGAAAATGGTTTTGCTTTGGGTTTTTAGATCTTACAAACCCTCCATCTCATGTGATGTAATGGAGGGTTTATAAGGCATTTTCAAGGTTTAACTGTCTCACAGTATATGTACAATTCATTCCACTCGCTTGAATCCAAATACTGTCTCTAATATGTTCTATCTTTTTCATACCATTTCTTAGTGATTGGGAAAGATTTTTCCACTGTATTCTTTTCCCTTACTGTTCTCTTCTTTGTCTGCTAGCAATAATTATAAGTTGTGAAGGACACAAAAAAGCGGATATTAAATACACTGTATATTATTAAAGATACTGTCATAGGCTTTAGTCCTGAACCAGTAGTCTGACTAATACGTATTTGCCTTCCTTTGGCACATAAACATAGTCATTATTCCTGAAAAAAAAAAAAAAAAAGGGGGGGGGGGGAAGAATTGTAGCTATTTAGCAATAATTTAAGGTTTTCATTCATTTCCTTGCAATGCAATAATGTACATGCATCTGTGTAATTGTTTTTCCTATGCATTCCAGTTGAAATGCATCCTACTTCTTAAGATGAATGACAATGAAACATTTATACCCTATATTCTGGGATTAATTTATATGGATTGTTTCATATTATATTATTAATATTAACATGCCACTCCTCCTATTTAATTGTACTTTTCATAATAATAGCTAGAAAGAATTCAATTTGGAAATTCTGCACAAAATTTTTTTCCCTATTCCAGTCCAAGGATGTTGGGCCAGCTCTTCAGGTGTCACAGCATTAGCTGATTTATTACCAGCTGAAGGTCTCATATCTCATTTCAAACTGTGTTTCATTTTACCTCTCAGACTTTTGGTATAATTTGTCAACTTGATCAGTTCCATTTGTGAAGTTGAGATATTCTTTCTTTTCCCCCTTGTTTGCTGAAGATAGGTGTATATATAACTTATCTGGGAAATTTAATTCTGTATAGATCTCTTATACCCTACACAGTGAAAGCATCCTTCTTATTGGTACCATGCCATATTTGCTGCTTACTGCTTTGGTTTTAGAAATGTTTGCTGATCACTGCTGAATGCAATTCTGACTGGAATCAAATGAATTGGATTTGGATTGAATTGCTGAGATTGAATGGTGTTTTACAGCTCAGCTCTATTTTCTACAAAATGTGAAAAGTAGAAGACCCTATGGTGAAGTTCTACTGGAACAGCAGGATTAAACTAAACCAAATTGGGCACAAACTCTAACTGCTGAGCTTTGGAGCCCAGCTATACTCTTAGATAAAATATCTCTAATCAACTTAATACCACATCAGCTGGGGAAAGATCTTGTGTTATGTTCTGAGGGTGAGAGATCAGAGTATTCTGAACTTGTATATAGATAATACAGTGGCTTGGATATTGGTTTCATTTCTGTCTGATCCAGGAAATGGAATTCACTTCATAGGCATACAAAGCAATGAATACTATCATAGTAGTTTGTTTCTAGGTAGTATATATCCTCAAATGATCTGAAAATGTATTACATATAGTGAACTGCACAGCAGTTCTGTAAAGTATAAAGATAGGAGTCGATTATCAGACATCAACAGTACTCCAGATGTTATAAATATTTCTTTACTTGCTGCATTAAGTTCTGGTCACTGTATCTCAAAGACTGCTAACTTTTTGAAACAGATGAAACAAATTTTGTGAACATATAGCTCTGTATCAACAGAGCATATATCAAAGATCTGGGCCTTCTAATTTAGAAGGGAAAAAGGACACAGACAGTAAGTAATGGTATAAAAGAATGAAGTCAACTGCCATTTACCACTATTTAATGGTGGGAGACAAGGATAGTTCAATGAAGCAGAAAGATTGAAGACTTAAAACATTTTATTAATAATTCTTACAATATGCATAGCTGATCTCTGAAACACTAGCACAAATCAGTAAAGGAAAGCAGCATGATTTAAGAATTATTTCTGTACATCTAATGAGAATATTCAGGTTTACTTTAGTAGAAAGAAGGAATTAGGTCATATGGACTTCAACCATTTTCTGATACTTTCAGGAAGAAATTTGGGTATAGATATGTTATTGCACAAATACCTGCCATGGGAACTCTCAATGATCTGTTTGTTATAGTTCATTACTGGTTACAGGACAAAATGAACCTTTGGTCTGATTTGGTGTAGTTGCTGTTTTGCAAATGGCTGGAGTGAGGTAAGAGTGGTATACCTAAGATGACAGAAAAAATGAGTTACACAACTGGAAGCAGACCCCACAAGACTGTCTCTCAGGTCCAACAGCTAAGTTAACACTAGTCACTCATTGATTCTGTAAATAGTGAAGACCTCCTAAACAGAGAAAAAAAGGCACATTACCTTTGGAATGATGAGGCATTTATCACCTGAACAGACATATATTCTCTTAATTTATCATACTGCTTGTTGCAGTTCATGATTAGATACAGGCCATCAAAGTAAACATTAATACAATTTAGTATCATAACAGCTTTGCAGAGAAAGCTATGCTGGAAGTGGTTTGGGCTTGTTCACTAAAACAAGCTGCTAAACCCACATCTGATTCTTGCACTGAAAGGTACTTTCTGCAGCCTCTGTGCCTGATGTTGCTGCTTCCTGGCCTGGGAAATACATTGCCTTGCTTGTCTGGTGACTCCATCTACTCCTTGCTTCTTGGCTTGACCCTTAAACCATCTTCCCCCAGCTTCATGATGAACAAAGAAAGAGGACAGTCATGTTAGCTTCTTGCCCAAAACTCCACTCCTCGCCTTGTCAAGGCCTCTGAAGTAACTCATTGATCCTATCAAGTCTCTAAATCCTATAAATGAAGAAGCAAATGTTATGGTTTTCTTTTAAAATGTGCAGGATTTTAGAAATGTGCCAAATACTCACTTCCTAGAATACTGGCTAATACCCCTCCTGATTTCTACTGTGTTTTCACACACTGGTAACTAGCCACAAAATAATTAGCAACTTGATCTTCTGCCCAGGGTGAATTGAGATTCAGATAAAACTAGGTATGATTTCTAGATAGCACTGGTTTCTCAAGTTACAGAAGTTGCTGCCAAGAAGTAATAAGAGAAGAAATACACTGAGATACACCACAAATGAATTTTCTGTTTGAAATGTATTAAGCCTAAATCAGGACACATTTCACTCATCTTAGACCTTTTGGGATATTAGAAGAGTCACTGGTGTACTTTACCACTTTAATGTCACATCCAGTACTGTCAGAATTTCTCCCAAAATCTAAAGCATCTGGTTTCATTTCTGATCAACATCAGGAAGGAATGCATCCCCCCTGAATAGCTGGATTTGACTTGAACATAAACTTCATTATCAGCCTCATACCATACCATTCACTTGGGAAATTATTTTTTGCCTTAGTACTGCTGAGGTCACCTCAGGGGTCCAGGCAAGAGTGGAAACTGGATGAAACTCCAAAGCATCAAGTGCAGACTAGTGAGATGTTAAAGTGGGATGTTAAATAAATTTTGATTTCAACAGAGGGATGAACAGAATGAATTCGTAACCATTCAACAAATTATCATTCACTGACATGGCTTTTACTGTCAAAAGGCTACTGATATCTTGGATATAGTTTCTGAGAAAGCAAGTAGACTTCTCTTTCTAAGCACTGCTCTGTGTATGCATCAAAATTTACCTTGTTTTGACCATGTTTCTGCAACCCCCTGCTTTTTCTTAATTAAAACCACTAAACCTTGTGTTTAAATAAGCAATCCAACCTTTATGTGGAAACCCACTATATATCTGTTTGATCTGAAGACAAACTGATTGCTCAATCTACTGAAAGCAAATCTGTGACATTAATATTCACAGTCCGTTTAAACAAAGCTTTATAGTAGTTACTGAGAAATACTGCAGAAAGTACTTTCACATTTCAGTGTCTGGCGCACACCCTTTTCTCAGCTGTATGAAAATGCATGTGCNTTTATATGGATTGTTTCATATTATATTATTAATATTAACATGCCACTCCTCCTATTTAATTGTACTTTTCATAATAATAGCTAGAAAGAATTCAATTTGGAAATTCTGCACAAAATTTTTTTCCCTATTCCAGTCCAAGGATGTTGGGCCAGCTCTTCAGGTGTCACAGCATTAGCTGATTTATTACCAGCTGAAGGTCTCATATCTCATTTCAAACTGTGTTTCATTTTACCTCTCAGACTTTTGGTATAATTTGTCAACTTGATCAGTTCCATTTGTGAAGTTGAGATATTCTTTCTTTTCCCCCTTGTTTGCTGAAGATAGGTGTATATATAACTTATCTGGGAAATTTAATTCTGTATAGATCTCTTATACCCTACACAGTGAAAGCATCCTTCTTATTGGTACCATGCCATATTTGCTGCTTACTGCTTTGGTTTTAGAAATGTTTGCTGATCACTGCTGAATGCAATTCTGACTGGAATCAAATGAATTGGATTTGGATTGAATTGCTGAGATTGAATGGTGTTTTACAGCTCAGCTCTATTTTCTACAAAATGTGAAAAGTAGAAGACCCTATGGTGAAGTTCTACTGGAACAGCAGGATTAAACTAAACCAAATTGGGCACAAACTCTAACTGCTGAGCTTTGGAGCCCAGCTATACTCTTAGATAAAATATCTCTAATCAACTTAATACCACATCAGCTGGGGAAAGATCTTGTGTTATGTTCTGAGGGTGAGAGATCAGAGTATTCTGAACTTGTATATAGATAATACAGTGGCTTGGGTATTGGTTTCATTTCTGTCTGATCCAGGAAATGGAATTCACTTCATAGGCATACAAAGCAATGAATACTATCATAGTAGTTTGTTTCTAGGTAGTATATATCCTCAAATGATCTGAAAATGTATTACATATAGTGAACTGCACAGCAGTTCTGTAAAGTATAAAGATAGGAGTCGATTATCAGACATCAACAGTACTCCAGATGTTATAAATATTTCTTTACTTGCTGCATTAAGTTCTGGTCACTGTATCTCAAAGACTGCTAACTTTTTGAAACAGATGAAACAAATTTTGTGAACATATAGCTCTGTATCAACAGAGCATATATCAAAGATCTGGGCCTTCTAATTTAGAAGGGAAAAAGGACACAGACAGTAAGTAATGGTATAAAAGAATGAAGTCAACTGCCATTTACCACTATTTAATGGTGGGAGACAAGGATAGTTCAATGAAGCAGAAAGATTGAAGACTTAAAACATTTTATTAATAATTCTTACAATATGCATAGCTGATCTCTGAAACACTAGCACAAATCAGTAAAGGAAAGCAGCATGATTTAAGAATTATTTCTGTACATCTAATGAGAATATTCAGGTTTACTTTAGTAGAAAGAAGGAATTAGGTCATATGGACTTCAACCATTTTCTGATACTTTCAGGAAGAAATTTGGGTATAGATATGTTATTGCACAAATACCTGCCATGGGAACTCTCAATGATCTGTTTGTTATAGTTCATTACTGGTTACAGGACAAAATGAACCTTTGGTCTGATTTGGTGTAGTTGCTGTTTTGCAAATGGCTGGAGTGAGGTAAGAGTGGTATACCTAAGATGACAGAAAAAATGAGTTACACAACTGGAAGCAGACCCCACAAGACTGTCTCTCAGGTCCAACAGCTAAGTTAACACTAGTCACTCATTGATTCTGTAAATAGTGAAGACCTCCTAAACAGAGAAAAAAAGGCACATTACCTTTGGAATGATGAGGCATTTATCACCTGAACAGACATATATTCTCTTAATTTATCATACTGCTTGTTGCAGTTCATGATTAGATACAGGCCATCAAAGTAAACATTAATACAATTTAGTATCATAACAGCTTTGCAGAGAAAGCTATGCTGGAAGTGGTTTGGGCTTGTTCACTAAAACAAGCTGCTAAACCCACATCTGATTCTTGCACTGAAAGGTACTTTCTGCAGCCTCTGTGCCTGATGTTGCTGCTTCCTGGCCTGGGAAATACATTGCCTTGCTTGTCTGGTGACTCCATCTACTCCTTGCTTCTTGGCTTGACCCTTAAACCATCTTCCCCCAGCTTCATGATGAACAAAGAAAGAGGACAGTCATGTTAGCTTCTTGCCCAAAACTCCACTCCTCGCCTTGTCAAGGCCTCTGAAGTAACTCATTGATCCTATCAAGTCTCTAAATCCTATAAATGAAGAAGCAAATGTTATGGTTTTCTTTTAAAATGTGCAGGATTTTAGAAATGTGCCAAATACTCACTTCCTAGAATACTGGCTAATACCCCTCCTGATTTCTACTGTGTTTTCACACACTGGTAACTAGCCACAAAATAATTAGCAACTTGATCTTCTGCCCAGGGTGAATTGAGATTCAGATAAAACTAGGTATGATTTCTAGATAGCACTGGTTTCTCAAGTTACAGAAGTTGCTGCCAAGAAGTAATAAGAGAAGAAATACACTGAGATACACCACAAATGAATTTTCTGTTTGAAATGTATTAAGCCTAAATCAGGACACATTTCACTCATCTTAGACCTTTTGGGATATTAGAAGAGTCACTGGTGTACTTTACCACTTTAATGTCACATCCAGTACTGTCAGAATTTCTCCCAAAATCTAAAGCATCTGGTTTCATTTCTGATCAACATCAGGAAGGAATGCATCCCCCCTGAATAGCTGGATTTGACTTGAACATAAACTTCATTATCAGCCTCATACCATACCATTCACTTGGGAAATTATTTTTTGCCTTAGTACTGCTGAGGTCACCTCAGGGGTCCAGGCAAGAGTGGAAACTGGATGAAACTCCAAAGCATCAAGTGCAGACTAGTGAGATGTTAAAGTGGGATGTTAAATAAATTTTGATTTCAACAGAGGGATGAACAGAATGAATTCGTAACCATTCAACAAATTATCATTCACTGACATGGCTTTTACTGTCAAAAGGCTACTGATATCTTGGATATAGTTTCTGAGAAAGCAAGTAGACTTCTCTTTCTAAGCACTGCTCTGTGTATGCATCAAAATTTACCTTGTTTTGACCATGTTTCTGCAACCCCCTGCTTTTTCTTAATTAAAACCACTAAACCTTGTGTTTAAATAAGCAATCCAACCTTTATGTGGAAACCCACTATATATCTGTTTGATCTGAAGACAAACTGATTGCTCAATCTACTGAAAGCAAATCTGTGACATTAATATTCACAGTCCGTTTAAACAAAGCTTTATAGTAGTTACTGAGAAATACTGCAGAAAGTACTTTCACATTTCAGTGTCTGGCGCACACCCTTTTCTCAGCTGTATGAAAATGCATGTGCTATCTACATCTTCCATATGGATTGATTACAAAAGGATTTTGGACAATAAGATGCAAAAAAATATACTAGTATAAGCAGTGGGCTGAAATATGTCATCCATACATACAGTTCATGTAAAGCCAAATTAAGGCTGGAAAGCCTTATACTGTCATTGCCCTTTTTGCACATGACTTTATACAAAGCCTTTAGCCTCTGAAAGACTGTCAAGTGTTGATTTTTCTTAACTCAGCATTCATGCATGCAGATACATGCAAGAGTATTCACTCTCTTTTGCATCCTTCAATTTTTTGTATACAGTGAGAAGACTCAAAAAGCAAAATATGCTGATATAACTTCATTTAGTTTGCTTCTCAAATGGTTTTAGTCATCAGGGTGTAGGCTGCTGTTTACACTAGATGGCTGTCCCCTGGGTAAAGAGCTACCGGAAGGAATGGAGCTTTGGGGATAACTGCTTTTTCTGTGTGAATTCAGACTTTGCTTATGAATTCCCAACACCCAAGCTACACCATTAAAAGGGAGATGAAAAAATACAATTAGAAGAAAAAGTATGCATCAGTGTAAGAGCTGAACAGGAAAGTGCAGGCATTTTTTTGTTAATTTCTGCTTCTGTAGCAGCTTCCTTATGGCCCTGAGGCTCTCTGTGGCCAAGCATGTTTACTGTCAGCTCAGCCTAGGTCTTCACATTACAGCAAGAGTCAGGCATTGTTAAGTGTAGGTGCAACTTGGTGGAATACCCACAGAAACACCAGTGCTCTTAGTTTGTTCAGTTTTGCTCTAACATTTATCACTCTCCCTTTTCTATTTTTTGGTTTATGATCTGTTTCTAGCTCCTACAGCAACCCATAGAGGTCCTGTGGAGCCCATCAAGAAACCCACCCCATGGTGCAGACTGAAACAGCTACTGTCATGACTTAAGGTGGAAGCACATCAGGATTAGGGATCCACTCTGATAACTTTCCCCTGATACTCTGCCACTGGGCACTGCTGGAGCAAGAAGGTTGAATACACAGGCCTGTGGTCTACCCCAGAGTGGGTCTTATTACTTTATTACTATTAACTCTGATATTTGCCCAGGCACATGGAAGCACAAGCACCAGACAAAAAGCTTCTCATAGCATCTGGGAGCTTATCACACAGTCCTCATGCACAGTCCTGTACAAACAGTCCTTTGAGTATGACCACTAGAATTGAGGGAAGCTAGGTATCCATTCACCCATGCCCCACCTAATAATGACATGTATTGTCTATTGCTAACTGTCTTATATGCACAGTGACATCAGCATTAGAGACCAAAGGGAGCATTACTGATGTCCACGTTTTTATGAGAAATCAAGTCTTTAAAGAACGATATTGAACTGTTCTTATTTGGTCACATCTGTAAGGTTTTACCCATGCGTTGCTTAGTATGAACATGCTGTGTTTATCTCTAAGTACCAAACTCCTTTCTGTCCAAAAAATGGTACTGAAAATGCATAAAAGCAACATACTGTGAATAAACAGCTTATCTTTGGGGAGAAAGATAAAATTCACAATACTAAAAATGGGGAAAACCTTCTTCACTGTTGAATTTACCATTTATAGATTAATCTGCCCATTGTGCTTCTATGAAAAGCTTTTCTGGCATTCCACTCAGAAAAACAAAATCTACATTTAAATGAATGTAAGAGTGTACTACAGCAGGAGTCTGTCAGACTGTTTTATACCTCATTGCTATAATTTAATGTTATTGATGCAACCTAGATTATGTTTGAGAAATGAGATTGTGCAAATTCTCTCTCATATATCAACCAACGTTGCACAAAATATTAGGCTACAACATTATGTAGTTCCAAAACTATTATATGACCTCAAAGTTCCCTAAAAGGCTTCAAATTGGCATAAACTAAGAATTTGCTAAGGGTATGTTTTCAAAGGGAATAGCTGTGGCTTGTTTATGGCTTAAGCATTATACTATGCCAGTAATAAAATACCAGTGATGCATGCAAATGGAAAATCATGCTGCTTTTTTGTGGTAAAAAGGTTAATTCCTTTGGAAGAAACCAAGTCCCTGGATAAAAAGCATATCAGCCACCTGACTAACACAGACATTTCAGAACAGTTTTATTGTGTACAAGGGCTAGCAAAATCTAATAATATCCTGCTTTCTTCCCTAAGATTCAGCAGGTAAAAGCTCTGATTGAATTTCATCTTGATTTCATTAAATATTCATAAAGGCCAATTAGAAGGGCAGCTAAGTAGGCCACAAGACCCCCTTCCATCATTCTGTCAAAGGCAGTCCATCAGACAGTCCTGTTTGCATTAGAGCCTGCTAGTCAATATCTTCATTCAATCTTTATGTAGTATCCCTCTAAATCACTGCTCCATCCCACTTTACGGCTTTTATGGACAGACAAGGGGGGGGGAGAAAGAATCTAATAATTCTGAAGGCAAGATGCTTACTCGGTAGAAAGCAAAATGCAAATGAGAAAAAACATCCTCAATCAAATGTTGGAATGAAAATCTTTTCTTTAATGAGCAATGACATTGGTAGAGCACTGATTACATTGAAGAAAAACTGTTTAAAATTCATAATCAATCAAGCAAGTTTATTTTAACCTTTCATGACTAAACCGCTGGGTTACAGTTTAATTTATTGATGGTGCTTATCTCTCCCTCCAACCACTAATTTTAAAATTACAGCCCATATAGAATATGCTGAGTTGAGTCACAAAAATATATACTGATGTTTATATTCAAAGAAACCTATTAGCTCTGCCTGTTTCCCTTTAAAGATTCAGTGGTCCTTCTATACATGCCATGTTATACATATTTGCAGTTAATGCATCTCAAATGCATTAACTCCATTTGTGCCTTGCTGGACTGAAGTATCATGGCAGTTTTCAATGCCAGGTATGTTTGCCAGATAGAGCTTCTGACAAGCATAAAGTAGTGTTTCATCATGCCACTAACTACCCACACATAGCAATGGAGCTCAGAGAGCACCGCCTTTCTTGTAGCTTTATTGCCATGCCATTAAAAATGTTGCAGACCAGCTTTTTTTGTGAGATTCCCAAATCACAGAACAATAGAACACTTTGGATTGGGAAGGACCTTAAAGCTCATCCAGTTCCAGCCCCCTGCCACAGACAGAGACATCTTCCACTAGACCACATTTTTGGAAGCCCTGTCCAGCCTGGCCTTGAACACTTCCATGGATGGAGCATTCACAACCTCTCTGGGCACCCTGTGCAAGTGCCTCACCACCTTCTTGTCTTCCTAATGTCTAATCTAAATCTACCCTCTTTCAGCTTAAAGCCATTACCCTTGTCCTATCATTTACATGTCCTCCCTCTCCAGCTTTCTTGTCAGCCCCTTCAGGCACTGGAAGCTGCTCTAAGGTCTTCCTGGAGCTTTCTCTTCTCCAGGCTGAACAACCCAGGCTCTTCCAGCCCTCCCAGCCTGTCTCTGTAGGAGAGGTTCTCCAGCCCTTTGATCATTCTTGTAGCCCCCCTCTGGACTCTCACTCCAACAGGTCTACATCCCTCTTGTGTTGGGGGCCTGAGAACTGAATGCAGTACTGCATGTAGGGTCTCATAAGAAGAGAGGAGAGGGGTAGAATCACCTTCCTTGACCTGCTGGTCACACTTCTCGTCATATATAGCCCAGGACACAGTTAGTTTCTGGGCTACAAGCACACACTGCTGGCTCATGTTGGGCTTCTCAACAACCAACAGACCCAAGGAAAGGACCTTAAGATCATCCAATTCCGACCCCTGTGCTATGGGAAGGGATACCACACACTAAACCACGTTACCTAAGGCTCTGTCCAACCTGGCCTTGAACACCGCCAAGGATGAAGCATTCACAACTTTCCTGGGCAACCCATTCCAGTGCCTCACCACCCTAACAGTAAAGAACTTCCTCCTTATATCCAATCTAAACCTCCCCTGTTAAAGTTTGAACCCGTTACCCCTTGTCCTGTCACTACAGTCCCTAACGAAGAGTCCCTCCCCAGCATCTTTATAGGCCCCCTTCAGATACTGGAAGGCTGCTGTGAGGTCTCCATGCAGCCTTCTCCAGGCTGAACAGCCTCAACTTTCTCAGCCTATCTTCATACGTTCCTTCCTACAGTATTTCTCATATGTTCAGCTAAACAAGCTTTACCTAATGCCTAATTAATATCTTTTCTTTTCCTTCTTTTTTTTTTTAAAGTATTTAACTACTAACTACCTACTTCTTTGAATTATAAAGAAATTGAAGGATAAATATCACTTGGAGTCACTAGCAAGTATGGGGAAAAAATGTATGTCTTTTTTATACAGCTTCACCTGGGGACATTTGATGATCTGAAAGGGGTTAAGATGAAAATAATATATTTTTGAATAGTCTTCTTTTATTTTCTTAGTAACATACTAGATTATTTAAATACACTTTCAGTATTCTTTATGGTGGTGAGGCACTGGAATGGGTTGCCCAGGAAAGTTGTGAATGCTTCATCCTTGGCAGTGTTCAAGGCCAGGTTGGATGAAGCCTTGGGTGGCATGGTTTAGTGTGAGGTGTCCCTGCTTATGGCAGTGGAGTTGGAACTGGATGATCTTAAGGTTCTTTCCAACCCTAACTATTCTATGATTCTATGATAATATTGTTCTGAACTTTAGTTTACTCAATTTTGAACACAGACTGAAGCAGTCAATTTCTACCCAACTGTCTTCTTTAGTACATATACAGCTCCATTACATCATGAGGAAAATAGTAAGGGCTGCCATACATGACTTTTCACTGCTGCAGGAAGGCCAGTGTGTGCTGCCCAAAATGGACCCTGTATTTCTTCTTCCCTTTCCAGGCACATCTCTGTTCAAGGCCCAGCAGTGTCTCCCAGATCCAGCACCACATCCTGGCCATGTCCTGACTTTGTGCCTGGGAAGAGGCTGGCACACAGACCCCCCTGTTCCACCCATATCTTTAGTAAATCCTATAGTCATTGCTGTATCTGCCTGCCTTGACAAAATGTCTTGTGTTCTAACTAAATGACAGCAAAAGGCTGCAACAGCTGCTGGATATCAGACAAAGGGAAGATGTTTATAATTTTATTTGGTCTGCAAGGAGTTTGATATGCCCTCCATAGGCAGCTGGAATGAAAGAGTATTTAAAACCCATTTGGGTATTATTTTAATTGGGTGCACATTTTCTACCTGTTCTGTGTTCCCTTTCCTAAAACAATTGAAAAACAACAAGAATAAACCACACAGAACCTACTTTAAGGAGACTCCTTTAAGATAATCTACTCTATTGCTCATTCCTAACCAGAAACTGCTGGCATTATCCATAAACCATCCTAATCACCACTGGCACTACACTTCTGTTACTTTCTTAAACTGTGAACAGAAAAAAAACCCTGACCTGTGAAAAACCAAGACAAATGTCAAATGGCTCAGTTTGCAGAGTGTGTTCAAATGAGTATTTAAAGACTCCATCCTGAAAATTTTAGAGCTTAAGTAAACTACTTTATTCCTCCTCCTCTGTGTTAAGAAAACCATGTCAAATATCCACTTCCCACTTTTATTTGCTACAATGACAACCAAAAAAAAAAAAAAAAAATCCCAACAGGATGTTGAGAACCAGCAAAAAACTTGTTGCATACAAGCCAGAATGATTTTTCTGCTACACACCCCCTTGTGAACATGAATGTTTTTGAGTACCGTTTGATGTCTGCATCCTAAGAAAGACATAGCAGAATGAGAGAAGGTACAAGGAAGGGTTGCAAATGAGTAAGATGAGGGAGAAGCTGCCTAATGGGGAGATTTTGAAAATGCTGGGACTGTTCTGCTTGGAGAAGGGAAGGCTGTGAAATGTGAACGAGGTTTGCAAAATCCTGGAGGTAGGTGGTAAGATGAACTCAGAAAGCAGAGCTGTTACTAAATCTCAGAATTAAAACCAGGTGACATCATTCTCACTGAAACTAGTGGAGCACAGAGTTAAAACAGATAAAAGTATAGGGTTTTAACAGTAGGCACTGAACTTGTGGAATTTGTGGCCACAGGAGGCCGTGGAGACAGATAGCATCAGCAAGTTCAAAAAGAGATTAGATGATTCAGGTACAGCAGGCCCATATACAGATCCTAAAGAGAATAGGCAGGGATGTATTCTCTAATATCTTTAATCCAGTGCTTGTGGCTGCTGAGGGCTTGAGAAGGGAAGGGGCTGCAGGTAGTGGTCAGGCTCATCTGTTCTCTTTATACAGCACCTCGTGCTGCCACTGCGGGAGACAGTACACTGAGTTAGACAGACCACTGACTGACTTAGTAAGGTATTTCTGATGTTTTTCTATTGCTCTGAAAAAGGGAATATGTTCTGAAAGGTGTGCAGATTGCACCTTTACATGGTAGGTTTACAAATTAAGAGGGAAAAAAAGAAAGAAAAAGGGAAGTATATTAGAGTTTAATATAATTCAAAAGACTCTAAGATGTCAGGGACCAGTAGTGAGGGTAGTGGAAACCAGAAATACAGCAGGGAAATAAATGACTTTCACAGGCTGAAAGGGTGGTAGATATCCAATTGCAGATGGAAGTGCATGAATCATTTGTGGCCTTAGTTCTGCTTGTCTGTTAAATGAGGTTTATTCTATTTATCCTGACAGAAAACACAGAAGCTTAATTTGTCATGTTTCAAAGAATTTTGTAGAAGCTGAAATGCAAATTGCTGTGAGATGGATCCAAAATGTGCATAACTTGGTAGGGCAATTTTCAGTAATTTCCAGGAGTTTGGTTGATGCCCTGTAGATATGAACACTGAACATAAGCTCTAACAGCAAACCACTGAATAACATCTGTTTTGTAAACCATGCTTTCTTATTTTTTTAAGATAAACAGGGATGGATGAACCTTTAAGTTCCTAAAAAACATAGCTTAACTGAAACTGGAAGTCATTTTCCTTTCCAGAGCACACTGTGCTATACTCACACTTCTAGTTCAGCAAGAAAAGAATAAAGGTGGCTTCTTTTTCAGATGGAGAGTTATTTATGCAGAAAAGGTATTCCTAGTCCCATACAGATGAAATCTTTTTAGGAGGAGGCCTTAACAATTTGGTAGCTTTTAGTCTGGTCGCTGATCTAAATGTCAAGAAGAATCAGAAGAATCTTTTTAGGAGTACATTTTTCTGTCTATATTTCTGCATATTTATTTTTTTTTCTCCACATTTTTGTTCTGGATACACACAATTACTTCCATTAGGCAGCCTGGATACACCAAGAGAGAAATAGGAATGCTTCACTTTATCCTCCAACAGCAAATGTAATCATGTTCCCTTGCTCATTTGTGTTTGGAAATTACCATTCTAATCCAATAGTTTAATTTTATTATACCCTTCAGTCTAACAGACCAGGCAGGGAACGTGTAATCACAAACAAAGGGCCAAATCCTGCTTGCCATACTAATGGCAGTAGTCCCACTGATTATAATGGGACTACACGCAAGCCTTAGCCTTAACTAATATGAAATAAGATAAACCTACTCAGATTCTACTGTAGGGTTTTCTTGAAGCTTTTCTTAAAGCATATTACTGAGTTTTTCAAACCCAGTCTAATGTAGTGGTTGAAGTACAACTGACATGAAAAAAATCTCTTCATTGGAAAGTGGAGACATTATGATATTCAGCTTGTACTGAGATAAAAAAGCTCAAATGCTTCTAGCTATTTGGAAGTGAGTATTTATGTATGGGTATTTGAAGTGTTGAAATATAAGATAGTTTAGCATCCTTTTGCAGAAGAAGCCATGTGATCCTTCAGGTCTAAATCCACATTTATTTTATCTTCTTTTTGCCAGTTCTTGCTTTTTAACAGGATTATTTCTAAGTCAGAGTGATGATGGGGCAGGGCGAAATCATTAGTTCCTTCATTAGTTCTTTTTGCTTACACCTCGCCCATGAAGTGGTGCTCAGCCCACACCAGGGTCTCTTTGATGTGTACCCTTAGCAGGCCACACAAACCTCTACAAAACAAGTACAAGAGGAAATGACCCAAGTTTTTGTCTCAGCTTTGATACTCATATTTGCCTAATAATCTCAAGCCTTCTTAGTTGATGCTTCAAGGTAAAGGAAGTCTAAGTTGTAAAGTGTAACTGAGACTTACAGAAGAAATCAAGGAGACTTGCAGAGAGAAGTGTTAAATAGATGCAATATGGCACAAAGAAAGAGCTATAAAGTGAAAAATAAATCCTGAAGAAACACGGTGCAGCTACACTACCTAAGCAGTATACATATAACCAGTGCCAGGGTATTAATAGCTTACTTTAAAATTATCTAATTGATTTTTTCCCCCCAACCTTCTGCATAACAAAGACAGACATATTTCAAAATCAATTCATGACATAAAAGAAATAGAGAAAGGGAGGGGGGAGGTTTGCATGCTTGGTGTTTGTTTTGGATTTTGTCGTGTTTGGGGTTTTTTTTTTCCTTATACTTTTTTCCCCGTTTTAGTACCTAGCTAGGTCTGCATAACAATAAAACTTTTCAGTCCTTTACCATCATGTGTATTTCTGTTCTCTGAGCAATCTCTTTATCCAGGTCTCTGATTTAGTATACTACAAACGAAATACAGCTTTAAAGCCATCATGCTTACACATTATAGGGTCATATGTGCACATTTTGCTTTTTATTCTTGACTAGATGTTATTTACGCAGAACATCTTTCCTTGAACTCATAAAAATGTCTCACTGACCATGTTTCTGATATACACGAGTCAGTCAATATAAAAGATGCAGAATAAATTGATGACCAGAACTTGTCTTTTCCAAGACATCATCAGCAGTGTAATAAAAATGATTCAAACACTTAGTATGAGTCATTCTGGCAATTTGATGGGATCATGTTTTCCCAAAAAGGAAATCCATGCAGTAGCCTCTGTGCTACTCACTACAGAGTCTGTTTTTATAATAATAAAGGAATATAAACTTACTAAGTACCATGGGCTGTCAGAAATCAAGTCTTACCCAAACCATACCACTCCTCAAATATCCATGCCATTCCCATCTCTCTAAGTCATACAGCAGCAGAGAAACCTCTCAGAGGGGTTGTGGGGGAATCCAGGGTACTTTAGATGACAGAAGGCTTTTCCAAAATCAGGGTTCCTTTTCAGAAAATACTCTGCCAACAGCTGCCTCACTTTTATGCTGCTTTAGATCCACTCACCCCCAGATTCAGTTAAGGAGGACACACTCTTCTGTAATTGAATTGGTACACCTTATTTAGGAGTTAGTCACCCTAAGCAACCTGTACAGGTAAGAAGGAGAGACAGACACCTCCAGAAAGCCTTTCAGCTAACCTAAGAACAAATTCATTCTGGAAAGTGTCTTTCTTCACTGATTACTGAGAAAGCCTGAGATCAAGCTCCTAGCTTGGAGCAAATCTCAGCAAAAATGCTAAAATAAGGATCAGTTAGTGTTGCAGACATTTACAGAGGCAGATCAATATCTCAATCCAAACCAGAAGGTTGGTAGGTATCACAGCTCACTAACAATATGTATTTCTATTTTGCACCAATATTCTGTAAAGAAAACCAAAGCTTGCAAAGGTCTTCAGATGATAAATGATGACGCAGGACAAAACAGACCCAAACTCGCCTCCCTTCTTCCATTCTCAAACAATAACAACACAGGAAGGCTTCCCATTTAACCATATCTATTTCTTTACCTATGAATGGCAAACTTGGAAATACAATATGCAATGTAATGACCCCAATAGGGTGTTGATGTGGACAACATGAGCCCAAGTTCAGGATTCCACAGTGGTGCTCCTCATCAACCAGTCACTTAAATTAGGGAAAAATATATATATATTCACATTTCTGACTTTTTCTGTATTGCTGGACAACAAGATACAGTGCAACAAACTTCTTTCTTTTTGAGTTTTGCCTAGGAAAGGCAAAGGTTCCAAATGCAGAAGATATCACACTATCTTTTCTCTACATGTATGTCATTCTCCCGCAAGCTCATGTGCTTTTTCTGAACACAGGAGATTTGAAGCTGAAATATAAATTCAGAGCCCAAGAACCACCAGGACTGAAGCATCTAAATCTCCCTAAAACAGGATTTGGTAAACTACTGGGGATGCTATGAAGTCACTGAATCCTCCCATCTTTTAATATGCAGAGGAAAGTGGTAAAGGACAAACTGACTTCAGCTTTAAGCAAGACGAAACACTTAAAGAAGGAACATATGAAATGCCTCCCAAGTAGGTTTTTATACAGTCATGATAAAGACTGGTCCAAAAAGACACCAAATAGGGAAAAACATGCCTGAGCCTGAGCCATAGCCAGCTGCTGTTAGGGGAGAACCTGCAGATCTACAGTATCCACAGTAGCAGGGAAAATCAAGCAATGAGCGCAGGCTCAGGAGGTGAGAGTCTGGGAGCTGAAGGACAAAATGAAAAGCTGGGGATGAGGGAAGGATAGAGACATCATGCCTCTGAGCCTAAACCAAGGATTTCAAGTCAGTTCCTACAGAGGAAGCTGTAGCTGGAGTAGATGGAGCTAGTGCTCTTCCAGCTTGGGTTGGCAGTCTCCCCAGCTGCAGGGGGAAAAATGGCACTAAATATCTTTTTACAGCTCTGATTTTATATTCTTCTACCCTCCTCTGGTGGTTTACATGGACAAGCAGTCTCCTTGCATGGCATCAGAAAACAGTCAAAACAGCTTTGTTGAGCACACTTAAAAGCAATTTGTGAGATCAAGAGGTAGACTAAAATCACAGATGGAAAATGAAGGTGCCACAGAACTGTAATAATGGTAAATAACAGCTATATCAAATTCAGAGAATATTTTGATTAGGCTTTGCCAGAGGTAGAAGTAACATTGAATGACCAGCAACAGATTGATTTTTCTCTGTAAGCTCATGCTGTTCAGTGTCTGAATTGTAGTTATTATGCTACTACTATCTGAGAGCCAAAAATCTACTGAAGGGTTTTCTTCCTCATGCACAGAACATGAAACACGGGAGAAAGAACTCAGCAAAGAATTAATAGAAATATAAATGGTTAATACATGTTGGTGACATAAGCATCCATTTTCCTCCAACTGGAGCTGATCACATTTCTAGTAACTAATATCTAATTCAAAAAGTTTGAATTTTGGCCATCAGATAAAGCAAGGACAAGGACTCGCGGTTAGCTACAATGTGGTGTACCACGGCGAGCATGCCAGGTTTCTATTATCGTGGTGAGATTCCATGACTACATTAAGCCAAGTTGCTTGATGGCTATGAAAAAGGCAGCTTCATTCAGTTTTAACAGAACACTGACCTTTTCAAGAAATAATAGGTTATATCCTGCCATCATTTCTCACATGAAACTCCTGTTAAGGTCAATAGGAATTTGGCATAACAATGTGGAATCAGTGCTTGGCCCATAGTGTTTAGTGCCACACAACAGGCTATTGGGAAAGGATACAACATTAAGCGTCAGTTCTCATTAATTACAGTGCAGATTCCATTTCAAAAGACTTTCTATCATGTACTGTGCAAATTAAATACTGAGAGCCAGATCCTTAGCTGATGTAAATCAGTATAGCTACTATGAAGTCAAAGAAATAAGGTCAATAGAGATCAGTCAACAAACTCAATACAGCCAAGTAAAATTACGCCACAGAGAATCTGGCCCCATGAATAATTCTCTTGTCTAATCCACACTGCAGATCTTTTTATCTGCAGTGACTGATCTTTGCTTCATATTCTGTGCTTCTTCACATGTGGAAGGTCAAAGGATGAAACCAGTGGAATCTCAGGGTAAACAATATGCAACAGAAAACTGTAACATGAATAAATTCAGTTCTGGACTATAATACATTTTACTCTAGTATAATAATGTTATTTTCTGAATTTAGTGAAGGTTTGGATTTTTTTATGATGGAGCAATATTGTAAGTTACTATCTGACAAGCTTCTACATACAGTTCAGAATAGAGGGCATGATCACTTTTGTATCTTGCCTACTTATTGTGCTGATTTTTATAGTCATCTGTATTATATGCAAAAAGGAAATAGCTTGAATGTTTATTTTGAGATGAAGTCACTGCTATGCATGTAGCTTTCTCTTCTCTTGTTTGAATCTGAATTGCAGAGTCTAGAGCTCTGGCTGATATTTCCATATCCACATTCCTAAGAAAATTTATTTGAGCTACCTTATAGCTTATGAGACTATAATGTAAGTATTTCTAGAGGTCAGAAGTCTTCTACACAGGCCTTAAGTCAACCAGATATAACCATTTGCACAATAGTTTTAATTAATTCATAGAACTCATTTTCCCAAGCCACAGACATTATTGTTTTTATCAATAATAACTCATAGTACCATAATGGTCAAACAAGCAGACAGGACTCTACTATGCACTGCACATAAGCAAAGCAAGGTGATACTCCGCTTCCAAAAAAACAACAATCTAGCAAATTCAATCACAGCCTCTAATACACTCCTGAGAGCAAATAGTAGCCCTCCACCCAAGCATGATAAAGCCTTGTGTGACATAGTTTAGTGTGACGTGTCCCTGCTTATGGAAGGGGGGTTGGAACTCAATGATCTTAAGGTCCTTTCCAACCCTAACTATTCTATGACTCTATGATTCTATGATGGAGCAGTCAAAGATGTAGTCAATACAAACACACTTTGTAATGCTGTATGGTAACAACTCAAATTCTGTCTGTGTATAACTTGGGAAGAAGCATTCACAGGAAGTCATTTCTCCCTTGGCATATATTTGGGAAAACTGAAAGATAAACTGGCATATGTCTTAGACCATGCAGCATTTTGACAGCTCCAGCAAAGCACTAGATAGAGCTCACATTAAAACCAACTCTGTTAGCCTCCTCCCTTGTATTTGAAGGCCATCAAAACATGAAATTATCTTAAATATGGAAGCTGCATGACAACATTTCAATTAAAAAGCTTTTAAGAAAGGTCATGGAAAGCATCTATAATACGTTTCAAATGGTCTTGGAAAGAAGGAGAGTACAACATGGGTCACAACATGATGATGGCAAATTGGGTAAAAGACGGTTTCCTGAGATTGCTCCAAGCAGAATAAAAGTGATTGAGAAAGTTAAAATATGACAGGCATTAATAACTACTACCTATCACAATGTCTGATACAGTATCTTTCATCTAAAAGGATCCCAAAGTACTTTGTAAAACTCTACATGGGATAACTTCTTTTAACACTAACGTGCTTCCATATTTCTGAGAAAGCAGTGCACTGATGAACTCTACACAGTAGCACAGCATGAATTTTTTCAAAATCCCAGAAAGTGAAGAATATAATTTCTGTTTGAAATTTGGACAGGTAAAAGATGCATTTGTAGCAAAGTTCTCACTAGCACAGTACATTTTCAATAGCAAACATCCTGAAGTGATGCCCAAAGCCATGAACATCTAGCACTGCTGTGCACTTTGTAACAACTTTTTTAGAGTAAATTCGGAAGAAGAGCATTAGTTACTGAATCACCAGGAATAAGCTTCAAAATCCATGTCCTACACAGAAGTTTCCTATCAAAATGCTACCTCAGAGATAATCTGACTTACCAGACCCAAAAAGATTCCAGCTCTAGTGACACAGCAAATGACACACTCCGAAAGTATTTAACAGAGAGTCAGTAAACTACTGAAAACCATTGTGAAATCTTTTAATACCTGAAAGTCTGGGGAAGATGAGCTGTATTAAAATCCATAACATGTTTAAAAGGTAAAACAAAAATAAAAAAAAAGAAACAGATTGCTGAAGAGAAACCTTCCGTTGCCTGGCTCTGGTGGGTTTGTCACTATTAAGCAAAAATGTAACCTAAAAGGATGTAAGAGTGTCCAAACAAAGCCCCGTCAACAAGAATAAAGTATCTCCACCATACTTGGTTCATACTGCCATCTTCCCACCTGTCTGTCATGACCTCTTTGATCATTCTTAGCGTATGTACATATCTCCAATGACAGAGCAATGCAAAAATGTTAGTCCCATCTTGTGTCTTAGGAGGAATTTGACTTCAGCCACTAAAGATTTTATCTGGGGATTTTTTGATTTTTTTTCCCATGCCTATGAAGGCTACATGATTAATTCTGCTGTAAGGGCTCAGTCTAAGAAAATTATTTGTTTGCAGAGAAATAAATACAACTTTATTTGTTACTCGCAAAATCTCTCCTTTTTTCAGGTCATACAACTGAAAATTTGCTGGGTTTTTAGGGTTTTCCATGATTTTGATGATAGCAAGACAAGCATCCACTTAGTTTTTCAAAGTCAGAATAGTTCAAGGTCTTTAAAAAGCAGTGGAACTCTTTTATTGAATTGAGTGTGTCTCAAATGAAGACTCAATTTTCCAAAATGTGAAACCCCTCCCTATTTACGTGAACTTGTCTAGGTCATATCTCTCTGTTGCTTTGAATTTCTCCCCTCTAAGCTCCTGACTTCAATGCCTGGTTGATGTGTTTTAACAGGCTGTGTGGTTAAGAGAACACTGTGGATCCTACAAACAACCACTCCTGTAATTTCTATTATTTCCTAGAAATCATCTATGATTCGCACATGGGGATTTCCTCCCTCCCCAGCCCACGGCTTGTACATGTACACACACATACACAGAGGATTATTTTATACTGACATTCAACTGCCAGCTCATTTTATCCTGGTCTTTATAAAATAATATCCTAAGTAGCCTATTAGCTTTAAGGTCAAAATCTTTGTCTATTTTCTAAATCTGTTCTCTCCTCTCCCCCCCTACTTCCTTTCCTTTCATTACCCTTTCCTATCAATTATCTCATCCCTGCCTGCTGCCCATCTGAGCAAGCCAGCAGGACCCCCTCAGTGCCTGCCAGATTGTCTCATTCAGCTAGCTCTCAGGTTGCTGCTGATTGCCGTCTTTATTCATTACCAAAACACTTGCTACATGGTGCTTGGGCCCTGGCAACCAAACTCTAAATCCTGCCAGCGAGAATGTAATTACTAAGTACACCACAAACAGAGAATGGAGTCTGCTGTGAGTTGTTAGAAGCAGCCCTGAGATAGACCCGGGCTATTTTCATGTAAGTGGAGCTGACTACTTGTTTGTCAGTTGGTATGTACTAATGATTGGCCTTATTCCTGTCTTTTTAACAAGCTTTATCCAAGACAAAATACGTTTCTAAACAAACTCACAGATGTGTCAAGGGTAGCAATTTACAGGTATGGAATACAGTGTGAGAGAAGCTTTTCGTGAGCTTTCATCTACAGATTTATGAAGTATCTAGAACCATTGGGGCTACTTGGATGTGGAAGGTGTCTTGAGAGCCTTCTCTGATGCATGGGAGGCTACCTTTAAGGGCAGAGTTTATTTTCCTTAACTGCTTGCTGAATCAAAACAGTTACTAGACACTCTGTTTTAGGCAGCCCAAAGTCTCTCAAGAGATGACTTGCCTTCCTTAAGGAAGTTACTTACAAGTAATCTTGAGTATGGATTATCTTTTTCCTCATATGTAAATTGCAAGAGTCCTCTGCTGTTATTTGGTCCTCTGTATTTATTACACTTCCCTTTAAAACCTGTTTTAAATTTTTAGTCTTTCACTGGGGAAGTAGAGCTGATCAGGTTTGTTATTTATAGAAAGAATTATTGGTGGAAGATCATACTGACAACAGCTGAAAAGTTCTGTGTCTTTTGTATCTCCTCCTCAAATCCTTAATCTTTAAAGTGCTCACAAATGAAGCAAATGCCTTAATGCTAAGCAGTCTCTTGCAGATTTGAAAGTTAAATTCAAGTGGCATTTATCTCCCCATCAATGGGAAGGATTTATCCTATTACCTATCACTGTCATTGACAAGAATTGGTCCTGTAAATCTCCAACCTATAAAGGGAAGCAGACCCATCTAGAACTTTTCATGTAAATAAAAAATTCACCTTTGATCCAGGCAATATGGAATTGTATGACAGCAGTTATAGTGACAATACTGTATATCACAAGGAAAAGAATTGATATACTGAAAGAAAGCCAAAGAGATCATTTAAAACAAAAAAAAGGGGGAAAAATCTTTCATACCACAGAGTTAAGAAGACCTTGCCCCTGGATTTGTTTGCAGTGCTTTGCTGAAGGTTTAATTCTATTGATTACACATTCCATTTTCCAAAGTGCCATTTGCCTGAAGGAGCAGGTGGTGTTTGCTGTTTCCATTTAACTGATATATTAGCCATGTGGTGCACTGCATCAGTGGGCAGTATTAATCAATTTACGGCAAGATGACAGAGAGAATCACTCACAGCAGAATTGCAAGGGGGAAAAAAAGGACAAAAGCTGGAAAATAATGACCACTAATGGGGAACTTAAAAATGGGGAAAGGGGGAGAATTCTGTACTTTTACTACTTCTCATTCATAACAAATGGAACTGGAAGAATTTAGAAACAGCTACTGTTTGAAAGGAAAAAAATATCACTATGTTCAGTGCAGTTTTTGTGAGCACTTAGTATTGTTCAGCATTGTGTGACAAATACACAGCCAAAGATCTAAGATACTTGCTGAGAAACTTAGATTTCCCTTCTTTAAATGAAAGCAAAATGCATCATACAAGATCAGATATTTTCTGGGAAGATACATTAAGTTTCGCTATGTGAGAATTATTTTTGTGCTGTACTATTTTATATATTCTTTTAATAAATATTTCGAATTTATAAATCTAATCTGAAGCTTTCTATGACACTGACGTGGTTTCAGCTGGTTTCTTCTAAGATTTTTTCTTTTTCCCCCAAAATTTGACCAAGATACATTGTTCTGTAATTATGCTTATTTAAAAATATATCTTGATTTAAATTCAGTGAGAAAATAGAGAAAGATACAAGCAGAGGAGAGTAAGTGACTTCCTATCTCTTTGCATCAGGAAATACATACCTTTCTTCAGAAATCACTGCAAATGCACCAAACTAGCTAAGTAGTTTCAGGCTCCAAATTGCTTTCTCAGCCACAAAGCAGTGGGAATAAAGAACTGGCAGGGGAGCTTTAGGATCCCCAGGGGTGTCTCCAGCAGAAACTCGGAGGGCATTGCTCTTTCTAGATACCTCAGTCACACCAGAAGCACATCCTTGTGTCACAAAGATAAACAATTCATGTGTCTCAGCATCTGACCTTTTCCCCCTTTTAAGCCAGGTCCAGGAATAACCTTGCACTACTGCATGCCCTTTCTGAAAACCAATAAATGCACTGGGTCAAATCCAGAACTGGGTTAATTAGAATGGCCCAGCAGAGATTCATAGCCCAGCAAATTGGTTTGGTGACCAGAAGTCACAGCAAAGACCTAGGATGGATGAAGATTCCTTGAAGTTTGCAGAATCAAAGGAACCCACTCCTCAGAGGCAAGGTGGTGCCTTCCACCTTGCCTGGGCCTGAAAATCTCACAGACTTACAAAGAAAATGCAGACTCTCACATTAAATAGCTAGCAACAACATGCCAACGGCTTTTGGAAGACAACAGCATAGAAATGCTTCTGTAATACAGCAAATGCATTGACAACACAACAACCAGAAAGAAAAAGAGGAGAACACCATATTTATGTTAGGATTTGAATAACGTTTTTCAGCATCTAATTACAGTTCAAAAACTGGACAGAGCCCCAGACCTCTATCCCTCAGCTACACCTCCCTCTCAACTACATGTCAAAGGAAAAAGAAATCCTCTCATTCTGGGGAAAGAGAAGCAGAGGAACCATTATAATTTTAGCCAGTCAGGTGAACTGGGAGAAGACTGAAGATGGATGCAGTCCTTCTGCCACTCCAGGTGCAAAAGTACTTCTGTAACAGTGAAACATAAACAGAGAATGGGACACAGCTAAAGAGGAGTCAAACGTATCTGCATTTAACCCATGAAATGAACACTTAGACACAAGTCCCAGGTACCACACTGGAGAAACATGGAAAATTGTGTACATACCTACACTCAACCAGGTCCTCAAGAGTTTTTGTCTGAACTTTCACTGTAAAAGCATTGTACCATCCATGTAGCATAACATGTGTGTTCAAAGAATGGCTTATAATAGCAGGGAATTGAGAAACACACAGAATTACTGAATCCAGAAATTATTGTAGAGGCAATTTCAAAATGTCAAGATTGGAACAAGAACATCAGGAACAGATAAAACTGCAAACCCACTATGTCGTTCTTGGCTGTGATAGAGTTAATTTTCTTCCTAGTAGCTGGCACAGTGCTGGGTTTTGGATTTAGTCTGAGAACAATGTTGGTAGCACACTGTTTTAGTTATTGCTAAGCAGCGCTTACCCTAAGTCAAGGGCTTTTCACTTTCTCATGCTCTGCCAGTGAGGAGGGGCACAAAAAGCGAGGAGGTAGCACAGCCAGAACAGCTGACTCAAACCAGCCAAAGGGATATTCTGTACCATAAAGCATCACTCTCAGTACAGAAACTGGGGTCACTTGGCCAGGAGGGGCAGTTTGCTGCTTGGGGATGGGCTACACATGGGTCA
This sequence comes from Agapornis roseicollis, assembly GCA_002631895.1. Classification (NCBI taxonomy): domain Eukaryota; kingdom Metazoa; phylum Chordata; class Aves; order Psittaciformes; family Psittacidae; genus Agapornis; species Agapornis roseicollis. The sequence continues at coordinate 634 of NDXB01021956.1, read as the reverse complement.
GCGGATGCACTGTGCATCACTTGCTGTTGGTTTGATTTGGTTTGTTTCTCCTTGGGTTTTATTCCTTTCTCTCCCTCTCTTCTTCATTACCGCCATTGTTATTATTATATTTTACTTTACTTCAATTATTAAACTGTTATCTCAACCCACACGTATTACACCTTTATCTGGTTCTCCTACCATTCCCACTGTGTGGGGCAGGGAGAGAGTGAGCAAGCAGCTGCACAGTACAAGTTTTACCAAAATGCCCATTTAGAATCATAGAATCAAGGAGTCATAGAGTAGTTAGGGTTGGAAAGGACCTTGAGATCATCCAATTCCAACCCCCCTGCCATAAGCAGGGACACTTCACACTAAACCATGGCACAAAAGGCTTTGTCCAACCTGGCCTTGGACACTGCCAGGGATGGAGCACTCACAACCTCCCTGGGCAACCCATTCCAGTGCCTCATCACCCTCACAGGAAAGAATTTCTTCCTTAGATCCAATCTAAACCTCTCCTGTTTAAGTTTGAATCCGTTACCCCTTGTCCTGTCATTAGAGTCCGTAATGAAGAGTCCCTCCCCAGCAGCCCTAGAGGCCCCCTCCAGATACTGGAAGGCTGCTAGGAGGTCTCCATGCAGCCTTCTCTTCC
>NDXB01021955.1:7320-49963 GCA_002631895.1 Agapornis roseicollis | reverse complement strand
GGGGGGTTGAGTGGGTGAATGTGCTGCCTGGCTGGATTCAAACTACAACAATGTGTCACAATACTACATTGGTGAGAAAACATTTTGTCTCAGAGGATGGTCTAGTGTGTGGTATCCCTGCCCATGGCAGGGGGGGTTGGAACTAGATGATCTTAAGGTCCTTGACCACCCTAACAATTCTACGATTCTATGATTTCGTCTTCTGTTCTGACCAGGAGTGTTGGGAGTCTGTCACCTTTTCAAAGTCTTGACTGACATTTCAAATGTCTAAAAGTTACCTTGTCAAATATTCTCAATTATTTTAAATCTTCATGAAGTCATCAAACCACCTATGAAATTTTAAAGAGATTATTGTGAAAAGTAGAAGCAGATGTATTCTGAGTCAAGAAACCTTGAAGAAATCTTCAAGGTTCAGCAAAGGGTGATCTTGGGTTCTGTGTTAGATAAGCCAGATTAGACAGTAATTACTCATTTCATAAAATTAAAGACATCACAGATAGTTGCCTAAGTTAACAGAAGTTTTAAAGCCCATTTGATAGCATTCTTTTTCTTTGTGGATACACTGTGACAGCTTTTGAATTAAGCATCTTCTTGTTTCCAAAACTGTAACCAATGTGATAGGCATTAATAGGATGTATTGATATTGCAACAAAGTTGTAAAGCTGGGAGGCAGGGAGAGAGTTAATTAAGCTTGGGGAGTTCCGTAATTGTTTTATAAACCAAATTATGCTATGGAGGGCACCCACTAACATCTTTCAGCACTTTAGTCCTGTCCCTTCTCTGCCTGCCCCTCATGTAATGTAACTCTCAAACAAGAAGGATAAGAAAAGGATGCTGTAGAAATGCACGCAGATTCCGACATAGGCAGGAGAACAGGAAACCTTCAGAAAGGAAGATGGTAGCAACACAGAAATTCTTACTGAAAGGGCAAGAAGGAAATAAGGAGGATGTGTACAGCGCCTTTCGTGGGGGGAAGACAGGAGAAGACCTGATGCAGAGGAGAAAATCAGCCTCTGAGGGGATACTGCAACTGGAGGACACTGCTTTGCTGAATGGAACATCAGGGACATCATTAGGACTGCACATCACTAGACATGGGAAGAGGATGGGGAACAGAGATCACAGAAGAGACAGGGAACAAAGCAGAGACAAAAAGTTTTGGGGCAAGAAAGTGGGGTTTGGCAAGAGCAGAAACTGTGCCAGGGCAAATAGGAAGCTATGGTACAGAAAAGTGAGGATAAATGGAACCACTGGGAGAATAAATAATGTCAGGTTTTACAGAGAGTCCTGGAAACAGGGAGGTAAGAAGGAAGTGCAAGCATAACAGTGAGAAGAGAACCTGTTGTGACATGAACTCAGCCTAGAAGTGCAAAGCCATCCCTCTCACCAGGCAGCTGTGTACATAAGCATTAAGCGCTTGCATGAATTAACAGTAGAAACACTAGAATGCATACTACAGCTTCCTTTCTTTTTCCCTCCTTCAGGTACCATAACTTCTTGGGTGGTAATTTTTATACTGCCAATAAATAGTGCTTTGAATCCTCTTCTCTACACTTTGACTACACGACCTTTCAAAGAAATGATTCACCAGATTTGGTATAATTACAGACAACGAAGATCTAAAAAGGGTAAAACCGGTCAGAAAACATATGGTCCATCATTCATTTGGGTAGAAATGTGGCCAATGCATGAAATGACTCCAAAAGTAATGAAGCCCATGCTTTGTACAGACTCATCTGATGCTTCAGTGACCTCGCAGTCAACAAGAATAAATTAATACATGTAAATACATTTTGAATTTTCACGGTGACATCTGCACTGTTAGCTTCACCTCTGTGGGCTTACAGCTGTACAACAAAGAGAAAAAAGGAGGGAGGTATGGCACCTGGGCCCATGTGAACTAACGCAGGGAGAAGGAGCAGTGTATCTGCAGGTAGAACTAATACAACAATAATTTCACCATCTCACAATACTACCTGATACTTTGACAACTCATCTTAGACCACAAGGAGAAGTTGCATGGACTTTTTTCGTCTCAGAAGAGAGGAGGCATGGAAAAAAAAAAAAACCCACAACCTTGAATTGTCATTTAAAACATCTTACCCTGAAAGCAGAATGTTTCAAAATTATCTATCTCGAGAGGGAAAAAAATATTATTTTCATTAAACTTTTTAAGTTATTTGATTTCCTCATTAAGAAGTTTTTCTCTCCGCAGTTTCTGACTACATCTATTCAAGTGATTAGGGAGCAATAGCCCTGTGAAAAACATGTACATTTAATAACTAGACCAGTTTATTTGTCAAAAAAAATACTCTTTTTTTAATACTTTTCAAAATTTACAAACTTTTAACAATTTGTCAACCATTTCATTCATGTGAAAACAGCCCTGAAATTGCAATGATAATTCTAATTCAGGTAGAATCAGAACTGTGGGAAGGAAAAATGTAAAGGGATTTCCTCAGCTGAATGTACCCCAGCAGTAGCTGCTGGTTTTCCCCCTTCAGGAGAGGATCCTTCCCTGAAAGACTGGACTTGAGTATCCCAACATCTCAATGCTTCCTCACTGGTTCTTCATGGGCTACCGTAAGTAGCCTCGACAGCTTGCAGACTTCAAGAAATGTCAGTCTTAAGATGTCTATCTCAGTGAATGGAATAATGGGAGATGGCCATTTAGAAGACTATCAATCTTAATTTCAGTCTCATTTCAGTCACCTTGTGCATCTGACATGATGAATTGTGGTTAAAATTATTCAAGAACCACAGTTATTTAGCACTTTTTGGAGCATTATTCTACTTCCCAGTATTACAAGGATGAAAAAAAGTTATCCCATCTGAAACAAACCTCTAGCAGCAGCTCCTTCGTATATACTTCCTCAAGAGAATCTTTTCCATTATGAATTGCTACAACTTCCCATCAATTTTCAGTACCATACTAACAGTCCAATGGCCTAGAGGCCCACAAAGGTAAAAAGAATGCTGTGGTTTTGCATCAATTATTAGAAGTGTTTTAAAATGAAGTTAAAAGATACTTTCAGTGTTTACACTTGACTTCTTAACAGTGTAAGAAGTAGAATTTAAAGAAGTGTGACATGTCACACTTTAACTGTTTACAGTACTTTGGATTATCTTGAACTCGAAGATTGTTAGTCATCTTGTTTCCCCTACTGTATGTTTTATTGAAATAAAAGATTATCTGCTGAACAAAATGACTTATTTTCCAACATTTTGTGTTGTGGGGTTAAAAACAGCTAAGTGAAATCCTGCCACATGGATTGCCTTTCACTGGGACAATTAGAACTCAGCATAACAGAATGTGCACACTCTGAGGGACCAAGCCTTATCAATGTCTGTAACTGCTTCTGGTGAGATCTGGAAGGATGTCTGTCCCCACCATCGCCTCTGTTTTCCACTCAATTTGATTATGGATATATTCAATGTCATATTTGTTTGTATAAGTAAGATAATACTGATTTTGGATTTTTAGGAACATCTTTATTGCTTTGCTAAGAAAACTACAGTTTGTCTTTTAAAAAGTCATTTTAACAGTAGAGATAAGGCTGACTAGTAAGTCACAGTAGAGCCACGTTCTCCTGCAGTCTGCCATTGCATTTCATCATTACTCTTCTCACAGTACTCTGGTAAAAGCACAAGAGTTTCAGTACGGGTATTGGTTACAGATTAGCAATCTTGCAGACCAAAAGGTTCTGTCAACAGTAAGCTCTACACTAACTAGTAATTGCTTAAGGCAAAGATAAAAAAAAATTGGACCAAATACTGAAAAAGCTTTAACATGTTTCCCAGGCAATACATTTCACAGGTTCTTTTCCAACTGATGGAAGCTTTTACTCACAGTTCAAAATAACCCATCCTATCAGCAAGCATTGTTGCTAAACTTCTATAAGGCAGAGATACACGGTCCACCATAAGGCACTTTATTACAACAAAAGATATTGTAGAATTGTTTACAGTAATGAAACATCTTGCAAAATAGCTGTAGCTTTATAGAAACATACTGCAATACTGTTAAAAAATAGTAAAGTTCGGGATATAGGGCTTATCTAAAACTTGTAAATGAGACACAGCTTGCCACATTATCCCATCCTCAACACGAACAAAAGGTGTGCTTTTTCACTTCAGCGAGTTTCTCTGGAATTGGCAAGGTTTATGATGGTGACAACTCTTAAGGACGACTGCCAAGAGCTCCTCGCAGGACACCACTTCCCCACCAGTAGCGAGGTTTGAATGTACCACACATTAACTTCTTATTCAGCACATAAACGACAGGAATTAAAAAAGGGAGGTTAAAGTAGTTCATGTGTGAGATTGCTTGAACAGCAATGGAAGAGTCCAGACGTCAAAAGTAATTCCCTAAACAAAGCTATTCTACTCGGTGGCTTACACAGTACCCATACGAGCCATCAAGTATTTCTGAGACCTCCGGCCTCACGGGGCGGTGAGGGAAAACGGAAATTCACGAGAACTCCCTTAAAGGCTCCGCTCAAGAGAAGGCGCGTCCCAGCCCGGGTGAGCCGCGGCGGGGCAGGGTCAGCCGCTGGGCTTCAGGGATTCGTACCCCTCCCTCAGCAGGTCCCGCCATGTCCTGAGGAACCGCGCGTTCTCCGAGCACTTGGTGGCGAGCTCCTCCACCTGAGCCGACACGGCCGACGTCGCCTCCAGGACCTTCGCCAACGAGCAGGCGGCCTGGAGGAACGGCACAGAGGTTGGCGGGCGCCGACACCCATCCCGCGCCCTACATGAGGGGACCTCGTCGCTCGCTCCCTTCCTCCCTCCCGCCGCGCCGGCACTCACGTCGCTGATCTGCATCTCCACCTCCTGCAGCAGCTCCCGTGTGTCACCTGCCACCCGCGCCGACGGCCGCAGCTCCACACTCCCGCCACGCACCTCCCCAGACCCCGCCTCAGCCATGTCCCCCATGTCCCCCATATCTCCTGGACACCGCCCACCGCCCGACGTGGGCTGAGGAGGATCGCTGCGGTGCCCCCCCCAGCAGCAGTTCATCCCACCACCCCCCTTCCTCCGAGCGCCTCCCATTCAGACACCAGACAAGAATCGGTTCGTAGAGCCATTGCCCCGGGAGGGAGCTGGGATGGGTCTTGCCGCCGGGCACTCTGGGAGCTGTAGTCCTGCCGGTGAGGAGGGGCGGGACGGGGGCCCTCTTGCCGGTCGCCGAGTGCGCAGGCGCAGCGTGGCAGAGGGCGGTCGTGGGGTTCTGAGGGGAGTGGGTGTTGGCGCCATGCTGCTTTTCTGCTGCCCGTCCTCCAGCCGAGGTAAAGTGCCGGCTCGACCCGGGGCGGCTCACTGTCCTGAGGGGACAGGGCTGGGGCTGCTGCCGCCCGGTGGGGAGGAGCGGGCCTGGCGAATGGCGCGGCGGGGAATGAGAGCAAAGGTCGTGGCTGTGGTGCGCCCTGGTGTCCGGGCGCCTGGGACCGCAGGGCTGGCGGGCGGCAGTCGGTGTCAGCGGAGGCATGGCCGTGTTCCCTCTGCCCCGGTGGTCTCTGACCGGTTGAAGGTGCCCCTGAGCCCGAAGGCAGCGCTTACGAGAGCGCCGGACGGGCCAGGCAAGGGGGCTGCTGCGCCTCTGCGGAGGGCGCATGAGGATGGAATTATCTTTAGAGTCATCTTAGAGGTTACCCTCTTTAAGCGAGACAAGAAAGCAGTTAAAAGCAGTTCTGCTGACTAAATAGACAGCGTCCTGACAGCAGTTAGGAAGAGCTGTGGGAGCGTAAAGTGCCTTCTTAGAGATTGTTTGCCTCGCCCAAGGGTTTCACGTCATGTTTTCTGAGTCCTTAAGCTCTCAGTGGACTGGTAGTAGCAGCAGCTGAGTTCATTCGCTGGAGAGAGCTAGCTGTTCACGGTTTGGACCTCCCTTTGTAGTTATCAGCCGTATTGCGGGTCGAATTTCACTTCTTTTACATGTGTGTGAAACAACTGACATTTAAACTATGCTATGTAATTCTTAGTACTGTCAGTTCTGTTCAGATACTTCAAAAATTAAGGTGTCATGTTCTATTACATCTGTATAGGTGGTGTTTAGCGTGCTCACAAAATAACATTGCTTGTTCTTAGATCCTGATTGCAAGTAAGGAATGATTCAGAGTCATGAGGTAGTATAACNGGTGTCATGTTCTATTACATCTGTATAGGTGGTGTTTAGCGTGCTCACAAAATAACATTGCTTGTTCTTAGATCCTGATTGCAAGTAAGGAATGATTCAGAGTCATGAGGTAGTATAACAATTTTTTATGTTATTGCTGGTTAAGTACAAAATTGCTGTTATAAAACCAGCATAGTTAATACTTACCGCATTTGCATATAGAGAGACCAGCATTCTTACTGTCACTGTGCAGAGTTATAATGAAAGATGTTTGTGCTTGCCTTGCCAGATGCCATTCTCAACAAGACCTTTCAGTCTGTGATTTTACTTTGTGGCTTTGCAGAAATACTCTGTATCTTCCTTCACCCGTGAAACTAGAGGAAAGGAATCCTTAAAGGAAGGAAAAATACCTGTCAGGGTGCATTAGTTCATAGACTTTTTAACTATAACTAGTTTTTGTGCTGACCATACTAGTTTTTGTGAAAAAAGAAAATGAGACAAGAATGTAACATGTAATTGCCCTATGAACAGAGCCTTATTTTGATCATTTTAAACTTTAATTTGGTCCATTTGCTTGAAAAGAAATTCTGACTTGTTCTCACAGCAATTACCATCTGTGCAGCTAAGATTAAGGGTAACTATATCCATTGTTCTGGCTTTAGCTAAAGCATACTTGGGCTTCAGTCTGAGATTTTCTTGTAGATCATGACACTCGAAGACCATATTCATTTTAGGTGAACCCTCTAGCATCAGTAACCCAAACTCTGTGTCTCAACATGTGTTGAGATGTCAGAAGAGATGAACTTGAGGAGGGGCTGTCGTATTTGTTGTGTCTGAAAACTCAAGAAATGTGGAAAATTGCTGATTCTGCAAATTTGTTTCTTGTTGTAGCAGCGCATCAGTGTTTTCGTGCTCTCAAGTTGGTAAACAGAGATTGCTTTCCATCACTGCATATCTCACGATGTGCATCTACTGCCTCTGTGCCTCGCATAACTACACATTACACAATTCATCCTCGGGACAAAGACAAACGGTGGGAAGGTGCGCAAAAAAAATTGCATTATTTAAAAGCTCCCTTGCTATTGCTGTTTTAAAGACACTGAAATATGTTGCTATCTTTATCTTCTTACAGAAATTCTGCACTCTTAACTATAGTACTAATATTCCAAATTAAATTTTATGGTGTGTATCTTTAGTGCTATAAAATGGCATCAGAATAAACTTTCTTCTAGTTATGTTAGTAAATATATATAAGCAGCTTTTGCTTTAGTTACTTTCTCAAGATTTAATTCTATCAGGTGTGTGCCTGCTGAATTTTCTCAGCTCTTCTTACAATGAGCGTTTGTGAGAAAATAAGTTTAATACATATCTCTGGGCATTCCAGTCTCTACATTCATCAATTTTAATGGCTTCAATTCCATAAAAGAATGATTAATTAGAGCAAAATTAAGTTACATGTTCTGGCAAAAAGTATTTTTTCTTTTCTTTCTCCCTTACATAGAGTTTCAGTGAACATCTTTGATACAGCTGCCCAACTGGAATCTGAATTTAAACATACTAAGATGACACTTATGGTGGATAGAGATTGAATACATGTTTTCATGGTGTATTAAAAAAAGGAGCTAATTTTACATTGGGGTGCTGATGTCCTTCTGTGCCTCTTCCAAGTACTGAAGTGGGGATTCTGTTAAATATTTAGCTTCCCTTTATGCAAAGTAATACTTCTGGGATACCCAGCAGCCAGTGTAACAGAGCAGAGAGTGAGAAAGAGACTGGGGAAAATTGGGTATTGGTTTATGTTATTATCTTTTTTTTTTTCCTATTATAGGGGTAAACATGGAAAGGTTTGCAGAGGAAGCTGATGTTGTCATTGTTGGAGGAGGCCCTGCGGGTCTCTCTGCAGCTATTCGACTCAAACAGTTAGCTGCTGAGCATAACAAAGAAATACGCGTTTGCCTGGTGGAAAAAGCTTCTCAGATTGGTGCACATACACTGTCTGGTGCCTGTATTGAGCCAAGGGCCTTAGAAGAACTCTTTCCAGACTGGAAGGAGCTGGGGGTATGTATGAGCATATCAGCCTTAAATTAATTGCTATCTTCTGATGAACTGCATTGGTACTTTGGTATCATTGGTACTTCTTACCATTTAAAAATACACTGAGGTAACAAAACAAAACAAAAAAGCCCTATCTTCTTTTTTAGTCTGTTACCTCTAGTTTGGCAAAGCTAAACTTTTATGTCTACACAGATATGCTGTGGCCTTTACTCTTTCATGTAGTAGTTTTACTGCATATAGGTAGTATGTCTGGTGTATCCTGGGATGCACTACACTGCATTTGTGCAGAATCCAGCTCCTGTGCACAAGCAGCAAGATGTGCAATTCTTAGCAATGTTAGACTTCTTTCTGTGCAATAGTTCTTCATAGTCTTAGGAAGTGGCACATAGTACATTTACGTTTGTACGGAGTTAGTGGTGTAACATGGACCTAAGGTGCTTTTAGGAGGGCGGATAGCAAGAAGTGAGCTGCCATCTCTGCCAGAACAGCCATCTGACTTGCAGCCAGCTGCCTGCTGTCACCTGAGAGCTACAAGACCAGGTGTCAGCTGGTTGTTTTGTCTTACTGGAATAATTACACAAGTTGAACTGCTTTCTTTAGAAAGGTCTAGAATATTGATGAAGTACAAGCCTGTGTACAAACTGTAGAAGTTGTTTGCAAGGCCTTGGTCCTTTTTTGGTTTTTTTTGTGTTAATAGTTGTGTTGATTCTTGTGTGATGACTGCCTCATAAAGTACTTCTTTCTTGTGATACCTTCCTACAGAACTGCTTTATTAAACCTTTATTAGACTGCCAGTTGGATTGTTTTGTTTGTTATTGTTGGATTGGTTTGAAAAACATAACTTTCCTGTTTTTTAGAAACGCACTGTTTCTATTTTCTTTCTTAATGTAGGCTCCACTTAATACTCCTGTAACTGAAGACAAGTTTGGAATTTTAACAGAGAAATCTAGAATTCCAGTGCCAATTATTCCAGGTAAAGTTTAGTGAGGTAATAGAGAGTCATCTTTCTCTGTGTGTTTTTCAGCTCTTTCATTACTCAAACAATTTTAATTCAGTGTAGTATAGCAAGTGTATGTAGAAGTAATAACTTAGTGATAGGGTCTATGTAGATGATGGTTATGATAAAGCATAAGATTACTGTGAAGATGGTAGTTGTAGAAGATATGACATCTGATGTATACAGCTGGCGTCATTTTGCTTATTGTTCTCTGGTTTATGTGTGTATGTCTTTCTGCTTAGGACTTCCGATGGTTAATCATGGAAATTACATAGTACGCCTGGGCCACTTCGTGAGCTGGCTAGGTGAACAAGCAGAAGCATTGGGTGTTGAGATATATCCAGGCTATGCAGCAGCTGAGGTAATAATGACATCACTGCGTATATGAAAAGTGGTTTTGGAACCCTCTTCACTCCCAATTATTTGTACAATCACCATTTTCCTTTTAAAAGACATATATTGTGAAAATTGTGTTTCAGTGTCTAAATTCTGGCCTGGATCCAGCAAAGTGCAAGTGGATCATACAGTATGTTACATAGTCTTCAAGTCTGACCATTAAAGACATAGAGCTTAGAAGTTCTGCATTATAACTTTTTATGAGTTGATTAAAATGACAGCTCATTAAAAGTTTTTATTTGTTTGTTTAAATATTTCCAAAGGTTCTTTTTCATGAAGATGGTAGCGTGAAAGGGATAGCAACTAATGACGTAGGCATTCAGAAGGATGGAGCACCTAAAGTAAGTAGCTATCTTCTCCATAACTAGGGGTCTGATTATAGAAATTGTGATATATCTGCTTCTACTGCCATCAGTCATCTTGCTGCTGGCTAAGAAAAACTGTAAAATTCAGTAACTGTCTTCCCTCTCTGTAGATAAAATTGAGCAAGTTGTGGCCTCAGAACATTGTAAACTTCTGAGATTAGTAGAAAAAGCCTTTTCAGAAAGGAGGCTTGTTTGGGAGTGACTTGAAGGTGTGTTGGCATATGTGAAATTAGGAAACAAAGGGAAGAATTCCAGGAACTTGTAGAAGAAAGGTGTGAAGATGAAGTAGAAAGCTGTTGTCCAGCTGGTAACTGGCGAAGTGTAAGAGAGTGTATTCTGGCTGATTATCTTTAATATCCACAACTGCAGTCCCATTTGTTGACAGTATGTCTGCCTCACTGGGGCAAAGTACACACTGAGTCTTTACACCTTTTTGCTGGTTGTTCCTGTTTCTGTGTCTAGACAGTGACTCCCTGCCCTAAGTGTCAGACTTAATTTTTAATGGAATCTAGAACCTGCAGTGTGTCTCTTCCTAATGCAATACATAGGGAGAATTTGGCACCACAGCTACCCGTAACAGCTTTCTCACAGAATTATTTAGCTACAGAAATTATGGGTACAAGCTTTTTCTGAAGAATTACTTTCTTCTTATGAGCTTTCTTATTAGTTATGTAGTTTCAGAGAAGTATTTACTATCATATGAAAGCATGGGCTATTTTCCCTATTTAAGGCAGGAAATGAGAATAAAAGGCTTGTTTTGAAGGAATATAGACAGTGGAGGAAGGAGGAGGAAGTAGGGGCAGGGGAAATAGTTTTTTCCAGTGTGATACTGGCTGTCTCCTGTAGAGGACGGACGTGCTTTTACTTTCAGGTGTACATTTTCTCCAGTAGGAGGCGCAGGTAATGTGTTTAGCTTGCTGCTGTGATACAGATTTAGTGGGAATTTGGTTTTAAAATAGGAAGGAATTATTATTTTAGTATTTATTTTAAAGCATCCTCAAAACCTAGATTTTTTTCTGCTTATTCTGGAAGAATGTGTGTTGGGGTTTAAGAACCACACATCCACTTGTTCACCAGTGACAGGGAGGAGAATTGAAAGAATGTAAACCCCACAGGTTGAGGTAAGAACAGTGCAATAACTAAAGTATAATACAGAACTAGTACTACTACTAATGATGAGGGAAATAACCGGGGGAGAGAATATAAAACTAAAAAGGGAAAGGAAAAAAAACAATAAACAGCAGTGGTGCACAATACAATTGCTCCCCACCCACTGATACCCACCCCGACCTGAGCAGTGATCTGGGCCTTCCATGTAACTCCTCCAGTTTATATACTGGGCATGACATGCTGTGGTATGGAATACTCCTTTGGCTAATTTGGGTCAGGTGTCCTGTCTGTGTTCTGGCCTTCTGGCCTCTTGTGCCCTTCCTCACTGGCAGAGCATGAGATACTGAAAAGTACTTGGTCAGGGTAAGCATTACTTGGCAGCACCTAAAACATCTGTGTGTTATCAGCGTTGTTCCCAGACTAAAGCCAAAACACAACACTGCACCAGCTACTCTTAACTTCTTTAACGTACATACTTATTGTGCCACCACTGCAAATTTTTGAGTATTCAAGTGTTTCAGCTGTCAGTTAGGTTAGCTGGTACTAACTCCAGTGTATAAAGGTTCAGGTAAATAGACAGAGTTTGTATAACCTTCAAGGCAAGAATATCTTCAGTGTGTTTATGCAGTGCCTGATCAGATAGACTAGGGTTAATGAATAGAATTTCACCTTGCAGTCAGCACCAATCAAACAAAAATGCCAGTGGTAAGACTGTAGTAAAAAGTTGCACAGTGATTCTTGTCTAGATGCTGGAGGAAGATGTTAACTGAAATACAACTTAGTCACATTGCTGAAACATTTCAAATTAATGAATTTCTTGTATTTTCAGTGTGGAATTATAGTTAATTCATTTATGTAGATTTACTTCAGATTGGACATCATATGTTTTTAATATTTGGATCAAGTAGTAAGTCCCTGTAGTTCTCTTAATATTTTGTAAGATAATTCATGTAAAGGTTGACAATCAGAAATTCAAAAAATATACCAAAAAAATTGGCAAAATATTGTTACTCCTGTTTAAAGATAATTCCTGGATAGAGGGAGCATTTTTATTTGCTAGCCTTTTTCAGAGGTTTCCAACTAGTAAGTCACAAGCAGATTGCACCTGAGAAACAATTCAAAATCACAGCAGTAAGTTTCTTCTGGACCAATTGCTTACATTGAGATGGTTTTATTAGGTGCTGCTGGATATCTTAATCCAAACCTGTTTTCATTATGTTTTTTAACATTAAACTTTCTGACTGAAATCAAGCTTATTTTTCTTTTAAAAAAATTTGTTTTTTACCCCCCTGCAAGTTTATATATATTTAGAATGTTGTCTTTTTACATTGCAAATATAATCTAGTAATATTTTTGTCCAGTGCTCACATATGCAGGTGACATGCTCATACACAAGTATGCTGATTCCCCTTACCTTACCCTCAACCTCAGTGTTGGAACTTTTAATGAGAGGGTTTTTTTTTTACAGTGATACTTCATGTTTGTTTAATGATACTGTAAGTTTTAACATGTAAGATTGGTGTAATATTATAGTAACATTATTCTAAGGTAATGAGTCCTTTTGGGGGTAGAGGCGATGCAGTTTTTTCAGATCTGGTGTTTAACCTCTGTGGGGGGACATGTTTTATTGTAATAAGCAAATGAGCAAAAATTAAAGTGTGAAGTTCTAGGTTAAGAGTCTATGTTCTGTCAAGGTTCTTCTGCATCATATAAATGACCAGATTTGGTATAAATATCCTCTGATCTAGAGGAGATTGTCTCAACAATAAATAGCAGTCCACTGTAGCGCTTGTTTTACTGGAATCACACAGCAAGTTTTGCCTGGGATGCATCACAGTTATTAGGTGAAGACGTCTGGACTAGAGCCATAACTTGTAGTGGCTGTAGGTTCTGGACAGTGCCACAAAGTAGTGTAAAATCACTTTATTGCCTCCTAATTTTTTGCTGTGAATTTGGTGTGGCACAGTTCTAACTGCTGGTGAAACATTCTCCTTTCACAGACTACCTTTGAAAGAGGCTTGGAACTCCATGGTAAAGTCACAGTCTTCGCTGAAGGTTGTCATGGACATCTAGCCAAACAGATGTACAAAAAGTACAATTTAAGGGAGAATTGTCAACCCCAGAGCTATGGGATTGGACTGAAAGAGGTATTGCCTACATAATTGTAACAATTAAGGAAAATACTGTGAAACTATAAGGTAGTTTCTGTTTGCTTTCAAGTTAACCTATGTAAGAAATGAGAACGATAGATTTTGAGTTATGCTTTCAGACTTCAGAATCTTTGCTATTCTGAAGGTCATCAGAGAAGATAATTCCCTGAATATTGTGACTCTTGTTTCAGTCGCTTTTTCTCTTACATCTGTGTTACAACTAAAGGTACCTGTGAATCCACTCTGCTGCTGTGTTATTTAGAATATGGTTAGTTGGACTATAATATATTCTTTAATACTCTTAAGAATATGCTTCTAGTAGCAAAATATTTGTTAAATAGTTTACGCTACTGTAGAGAATAACACATAGTCTTAGTTACTATTTCTAACACTAAGTTGTCATTAAGGCATGGGGTTTGCTGTAGAGTTCCTTTGCTTCTAGATGAGACTGCTTTAGCAAACAGTACAGTTCAATAGGAAGGGTTCTGTAAGTGAAATAGCTGGTGCTGATGAGCTGGTATCCATGCTATGCAGATTTCAGGTTTATTTTTACTTAAGACTAGCTCTGATCTAGTCCCTTTTTGTGACTGGAATGCTTTAGATGGGCTTCTGGAGCCTGTCTTACAATTTAGTTTCATGTGAAAGGAATCCAATTCATGCCTTCCTGTACAATGGCTGCTTTGTGATGTGAACCAAAGCACAGTAAGTGGGAGGAATCGGGAGTCCTGCTCAAAAATACACTCGCTGATCTAACCCAAAATGTTAATATGGATGTACCTTCGTGCCCTTTGTCATTAGACTGCACCTGGCTCCATGGTGAAGAGATATTTTGTGAAATGAGAAAAAAATTGACTCACTAGTGGAAACATGAAGGTGCTTCTGTGAGTTCACCAAGGGTCAGATCAGTACTGGAGATGTGTAGGAGAGAGCAGAGAGAGGACAACCTATTTGACTGCAGATATTTAGGTCAACTCAGACATATTGTTAAGCTTTGACCTTGTGAGGAAATTGCAATGATTCATATGAAAAAAAAATATATTTAAATTAAAAAAAAATCAGTGTAAGTATTGCCTTCCTTAGCAGAAGTATATATTGAAGTCGCTAATATAAAGCATAAAATGATAATTTTAGGTATAGTACTGGAGCCTCAGTCATATTTTCTGATATGCAACATTTCTAGAAAGAGAAGTATTGTATTAGTAAATTCTTCAATGGTAACCCAAAAAAAAGTGTACTTATTGCCTGGTATATTGCTGTATAAATTTATGCATTGGTCATAGAAGTAAATTAATTTTCTTATATGTAATTGCATATTTATATATATATAATATTATATTATTGAAAGGGCATTACTTTACAATGTAAAGTAATTTTGTTACCATCTTTGTTTCAGTTATGGACTATTGATGAAAAGAAATGGAAACCAGGAAGAGTGGAACATACTGTAGGCTGGCCTTTAGACAGACATACATATGGAGGATCCTTTCTTTATCACTTAAAGGAGAGTGAACCTTTAGTTGCTCTTGGATTTGTGGTAAGTGAAGCTGCTTTTTGCATGCTTGCTTGTTGTTGTTTGGTCGTCTTTTTTATGCAATTTCTTTTCTCGGTTTTAATATGAAGATGAAAACACATGAATAGCAACAGACTAAATTTAGTACTTTCTCAATTTTACATGCACTAATGTCCATATTAGGGAAGGTTAATTTGTCATATGACTGTATCTTAAGAGTCTTTCTTTAAGAGCAAAATGGAAAACTTAGAAGTAATTTTTTTTGCAAACAAAAGAACTTTTGGTAAACCCAAACCCAAATCATCAATCAAAACTCTGCACACAAGAGTTTTGCAAGTTAGAAAATGTCTAAATCATGCACACTTCGTACAATTCCATTTTGTCATGTGTCAGTCTTGGGTGTAGCTGTGCTTTGAGAGGAGCATGTAAAGTGAAACTACTCTGCAGTTCCACAAGCAGCATTCCTTCTATTCCCAAGTTCTTCAGTATGTTCTTGCCATTCATATCACTCCTGTTTGCCTCCCCCTGTTAAGCAGTTGTCTCAGAGTTGAACAGGCAGCTGCTTCTTTCTTACTGCCTTTTTATCAGAAGAACTGAGATCACTGTAGACAGTCTTGTGTCATTCTGCCCGCCAGTAATGCAAAGAGCCATGGTAGGAAATGTTTTTCTAGCACCTATGTCCTAAATGAAGCACATGCTTATTATTATCTGCACGTACTTCACACGCAGATGTTACATTAGTCAGGCACACAATCTGGGCTTTTACCAGAATAGGATTTAGGTCATGTTTTGGCCTTCTAGATTTCAAAAGGGTCCCAGAATGTGTGTGAAAACTGTATTTTTGTCTAATGGTTTTGTGAGAAATATTGAAACAAACAAGTTAGCTTTTCTCAGACATGCATACTTGTTCTGTTCAGATTTCTAGTCTTGGAATTAATAAGTAGAGACAATAGACATTTAAATGCTGTTTTCTTTTAGAAGGACAGAGAGCTTTGATTCTTAAGAGAATGGTAATCATTAATGTTCATATTATCTCCAGTTCACACAGGAGAAAATCAACTTTTGTGTGAACATACAAGCACTTTTATCTTTGAATTTTACACCTATGTTAGTCTGAACTGATTCTTCTAGCAGAATTATTTGCAAATTGTTCATTAACTTTTATCTAGCAAGGAAATAAATGCAAGAAGTGCTCTAAAAGCAGTCAGCTGCCAGAGAAATCAAGCAGAAATCAGCTGTTTCTTGCTGACTCATGACATGTTTTGTTATTTGCCTCAAATAAAGGTTACAGGAACCAAAAAGCCCAAAAGAGAAAACTTGGCAGCATAAGACTTCTTTTAAGAGTATATTGAAGATCAGAAATGCAGAGTATATCTTGGGGCAGATTCTCACATATGTAAGATAGGAATCTGGGCATCCAGCCAGTTGGCAAAAGACTTTTTCCTTCATTTTCTGCTTCCATCACTGATCCCCTGTGCTTTATTAAAATGGCTTACCTAATTGGAAATGATAATTGACTCTGCTAAATGATGTGAAGAACTGGTTAAATATGTGAGCACAAGGACATAACTATCTAGAAAGAATTGTTCACCTCTTCTTCCAGCTTTTCAAAACCTCTTTGCCCAAGAAAGACAAATTTAAAACTAGTTTCTTCCCTTGTCCTGCCCATTAAACCAGGCTTAATGTAATTTCACTGTTTTATTTCAATGACAGATGGAAGATGTTTACAATGCAATTAAATATTTTCCATGCTTCAGGTTTAAGTAGGGCAAAGAACAGTCTTGTAGCAGCAAATTGTCAAATATACTTCTCCTGTCCTATTAACAGGATGTATTTTTGGCATTAGTTTCTCTAAGTAGAAAGATCCTGAGGTTGGTTTAGTATGAAAAGGAGTAAAAGAGTTGATGTAATATGCAATTGCTTTCTTTTCAAACTTCTGTTGAAGTTTTGTACTTTGTTTTCATTAATGGTGCACGCTTTTCTTTTTTTAAGGTTGGTTTAGATTATCAAAATCCCTATTTGAATCCATTTAGGGAGTTTCAGAGGTGGAAGCACCATCCTACTGTACAGCCTACTTTGGAGGGTGGAACAAGAATTGCCTATGGTGCCAGAGCATTAAATGAAGGTGGTTTGCAGGTAACATTCTCATTATTTTTTTTTTCTTTTACTTTTTGTTCCCTATACCTGTGATTTTAGTGCAGTAGATTTGGCTGTATGGGAAACACCTGAGCTATAGTAAAGTTGAATAAAGCCAAGAGTTTTTTGGACAGAAAAGCTTTGTTGTCTTGCTGGATACTGGCTGCTGAGATTTGCTAGGTTTAGGCTCTGTCATACTAAAAACCTTCTGACATAATCACTCTGTTTCTAAATTAAGTACAGATTCATAGAATTGTTTAGGCTGGAAAAGACCCTTAAAATTATCCAGTCCAACGGTTAACCCACCACTGGCAAGTCCACCAGTGAACCGTCTCATTAAATGCCACATCTACATGTCTTAATGACTCCAGGGATGGTGACTCCACTCCCTGGGAAGCCTGTTCCAATGCTTAACAGCCCTTGCAGTGAACAAATTTCCTAGAATGCAGTCTAAACCTCCCCTGGTGCAACTTGAGGCCATTTCCTCTTGTCATATCATTTGTTACTTGGGAGAAGAGACTACCCACCTCCTCTCTCCATCCTCCTTTCAGGTGGGTGAAGAGAGCAATAGTGTTCCACTCTGTGCCTCCTTTTCTCCAGACTAAACAAGCCCAGTTCCATGTATTCACCAAGGCTTAAGTTCAGTTGAAAGGGCTGGAACAATTTGCAGAAGAAATAGTTTTGCTTTTATATTTAATAGCTAAAGTTCTTCCAACCTTGTCATGTGGGAATCATGGAACACAGGACATGGCTGTGTGTCCTGGACTCCTAGATGTATTTGTAGATATGCCTTTTGGTTTGGAGTTTAAAATTAGCCTGAGTATTTGTGATTCGCAGTCTGTGTCTGGGGTCATTCCACTCTACTCTCTCTGATTACATTGTTCTCCCTTTTTGACTGTCGTCTTTAGTATAAATGTGACTTCACGCAGTTCTTGCAATATAAGTGGAATTTCAGCAGCAGTGTAACACTTGTCTCAGTCTTGCGGGGTTAAGCCTCGTTACTAGTGTGCATGCCTGGGACTGAGTCATGTGGGTTTGTGAAGCACCTTCTCGATTAAATGTGATTATTTAATCAATCTGCAGGTTGGTTACTTGGCCCGTTATGACTCATAGAATCATAGAATAGTTAGGGTTGGAAAGGACCTTAAGATCATCTAGTTCCAACCCCCTGCCATAAGCAGGGACACCCCACACTAAACCATGCCACCCAAGGCTTCGTCTAACCTGGCCTTGAGCACTGCCAGGGATGGAGCACTCACAACTTCCTTGGGCAACCCATTCCAGTGCCTCACCACCCTAACAGGAAAGAATTTCTTCCTTATATCCAATCTAAAAGTGGAAATATGTGGAAATAAGTGGAAAAGTAGAAACATGTCATGTTACGTTGTGACATGTCTGTGTTACTAGATTATTTCATAAACCACTGTCTGACCATTATTAACACAGATAAGACACAAAATACCAAGGTGTTTTAATCTAGAGTTACATGTAAGGTGAGCTTCTCCTTCTACCCTATGCACTGATTTCTATATCACAGATAATCATTATTGAATTTCCTCTTTTCATGAAGTAGTAGCCAGATCGTGACTTCAGTTGCATACTTCTTATACTACTCAAAACATACAGCTGAAAGAACGTGGTAGTTTTTAAGTCACTTACAGACACTGTGGTAAATTACACACATTGTGATAAATTACACACGTTAGGATGACAGCTCTTGTGTGCCTCTGCCTAATCTTTGGATTTATTTGCTGAACTTAAAACAGCATGTACCTTACTTTAACTGTTCCTAATATAAAAGCATGGGGGGTTTTGTTCCGCTTTTGTTTTACTTATTTATTTCCTGTAGGTAAAATTGTCTAGTTAATGATGAAGTCATACTTTAAATGGCCTTTTTTTAATACAAGCTTTCAGTAAAGAATAAAAAAAACTTTATTGGTGAATCACTTAAGATTTTAAATTAGCTCTTCTTTTGCATGTGTTGCTTTGATTGTAGCAGTCTGACTCATTTACATCACTAGAGTCCAGGAATATTTTCTTACGTAAGTTATTGAGTAGCTCCAGTTTTCGTTTTGGTGGCAATGTTGCATAGAACAGAATGATTTGGTTTGGAAAGGACCTTAAGAACATCTTGTACCAAACCCCTGCCATGGACAGGAGCACCTTTCAATAGACCAGGTTGTTCAAAACCCTGTCCAACCTGGCTTTTAACACTGCCGGGGATGGAGCATTTACCACTGTTTTGGGCAACCTGTTCCAGTGCCTCACCACCCTGACAGTAAAGGACTTCTTCCTTGTATCTAACCTGAACTTCCCCTATTTAAGTCGGTTACTCCTTGTCCTGTTGCTACAGTTCCTGATGAAGAGTCCCTCCCCAGCATCTTTGTAGGTCCCCTTCAGATACTGGAACGCTGCTATGAGGTCTCCACACAGCCTTCTCTTCTCCAGGCTGAACTTTCTCAGCCTGTCTTTCTATGGGAGGTGCTCCAGTCCCCTGATCATCCTCATGGCCCTCCTCTGGACTTATTCCAACAGTTCCATGTCCTTTTTATGTTGAGGACACCAGAACTGCACACAGTACTCCAGGTGAGGTCTCATGAGAGCAGAGTAGAGGGGCAGGATCGTCTCCCTCGACCTGCTGGTCACACTCCTTTGGATGCTCCCAGGATACAGTTGGCTTTCTGGGCTGCGAATGCACACTGAAGCCAGCTCGTGTTCACTTTGTCATCAGCCAACACCCCCAAGTCCTCTGCAGGGCTGCTCTGAATCTCTTCTTTGCCCAACCTGTAGCTGTGCCTGGGGTTGCTCCAGCCCAGGTGTAGGACCTTGCACTTGTCATGGTTAAACTTCATGAGGTTGGCATCAGCCCACCTCACAAGCGTGTCAAGGTCCCTCTGGATGGCATTCCTTCCCTCCAGCATATCCACCGAACCACACAGCTTGGTGTCATCGGCAAACTTGCTGAGGGCGCACTGAATCCCATTGTCCATGTCAGCAACAAAGATGTTGAACAGGATTATGGGTGTATATAGGTGTATAAAATTACCATCAATCTCAGCTGGTTTTGTCTGCTACAGATAACCTTATGACCATAGTTTAGTCTTTAATATAGTGAAGCTAAGTTGGTGTGAGAGAGGGAGAGCGCAAGCTCTTGGATAGTTAGTTGATTCTGTAGCTGATTTCTGGGGATATGTGGAAGGACAAACAGGGTTTAATAGGCTACATCTACATAGCTTTTATTTCTTCTGTTTATTAAAATTGCATAATCAAGCACGTAAGAAATTCCTATGCAACCTCTGTTGTGTCTCCATTGTATCAAAATACTTTCAAAAGATTTCTGAGTTTTGTAGAAAACAATGAAGTGTTAACTGTTGTTGAGCAATGTGTATTAAAATATCAGAGGAAGAAAAACCTTCATATTGGTAACCTTATGCAAGCATCAAACATTAGACTCTCTTAAAGATTTTCAGTGCTGAGCTGGGGGGGCAAAACAGGGGGTTCCTGGTCCACTAGTAGTGAGGATGCTGCATGGAGCAGGCATCTTCCCTTTCTCTGTCCTGCAAACCAGCATTATTTTATCTCTTTGCTGTAAGAGGGTGGTGACTTCTCATGGTTGAAAGGATTAAGTTGTATTTTCAGCCTAAATTACCTTTGCTACAAACCAGACCACTAAGTCTCTGATTAAACAAGTTGCCCAAAATGCATAGGAAATGCTGTGTATTACAACTTTATTTATTGACTACTATATGAATATTCAGAAGTAACCAGCCCTGGGTGAATAGTAAACAGATTACAATTGAACAAGCAGAAGAAACAAAATGTTTGTTTCAGATTATCTTGAATTCCAAGGGATACTTTATTATTTGGACATTTTTATTGATTAAAACTGTTTGGGGTCAAACTATTTAGGCTATTAAAAATGAATTATTTCAGCAGCTTTAATAAAAGCAGGATGCTAGATTCACAAGTCCTGCTGAGTACTGAAGACTTTCAGAGAAAGGCCATGTTCACAACTAAACTTCAGCAATTTGAAACCTGGGATATGATCACAGCTTTCTGCTCTAAGTTCTGCAGTCAGTCTGTGTTTCGAAGCTGTTCTCTCTCTAAAATCTTAATCTCATTGGATGGGGGTGAGGATAACTCTCTTGATATTTCTGTCTTGATATAACTGTCTTGATAATTCCTTAGCTAATATAGACATATAGCATTAATAGTATGGACCTGATGTTTGCAAATCATCTGTCTTAGATTTGTGAGTTGACTGTTGTCAATGACATTGACAGTGCAATGTCTGTGTTCTTATTTGCTTACTATGCCAAAATTTCTTGGTAAGTGAAGTAACTGGTGTATTTTTAGAAAGCACACATGCGATTTTAAAAATGTGAAGGACAGTCAAGCCTCACGCTAGTTTCACTTCCAGGTTATTTTCACTGTAAAAACCAAGGACAAAGGAAGAAAACACTTTTTTTCTGCTTCCTCTTCAGTCAATACCCAAACTCACCTTCCCAGGTGGAGTATTAATTGGTTGCAGTCCTGGACTCTTGAATGTTCCCAAGATCAAAGGGACACATACCGCAATGAAGAGTGGCATGTTGGCTTCTGAAGCCATCTTTAGCCAATTAATCAATGAAAATCTCCAGTCAAAGACAAAAGGTAAGATTGTTGTACCTCAATTTGCAATTACCCTGTGTTCAATTACAGTTACCAATTTAACGGTAACTAAATGTGTCTGAATAAAACAGTTGGGAATGCAAAGAAATCATAAAACGAGTGTGCTGGTTTGAAAAGACTTCTATTGTTTATTTACTATTTATACTGTTGAATGATTTAAGAAAGAAATTAAATTATGTTTAGTTATTAAGTATTGATCAAGTTTGCTCTTCACTCTTAATTGCAAGGATACTTTTTTCCTTCAATCCTCCTTTTCTGTCTTTAATTTTATAGTATTCCAAGTGTGAGACTATGTGTATTTCTTTTTATGTGTAATACAGGCACATTGAAGTAATGACCTGATCCTGACCACATTGTAGCCATTTATTTAAGCCTTGGTTGTTCCCTTAGATCTGCTAACAAAGGCTATGCAGCAAGAGAACCCAGTTAGAATTTCAGTTTTTTTGGACATGGATGCTGTAGCCTGGTGCCTCATAATTATTATTTGTAGTGGTGGATTCAGTCCTAGTCAGCTGTTGTTCATCTAGAACATGCAATACAGTATAACAGGTTAAAATGCTGAAAACCCCTCTGAAGTGATAAATGCTCTTACTAGGTAGTGTGCGGCTCTTGTTTGGTTATGGACAGGTTTTATATGCTGTCGCCAGTTTGGTCATGCAGTAGAATATTAGAGCCCACCTTCTTCTCTGTGCATAGATAGTAAGCTTTATTTGGAGCCTTACATGCAAAAGAAAATATGGACTGAAGCATGTTTTCATGTATGGGCAAGGCTTAAAACTGACTACTTAGAGCAACAGTAATGAAGAACGGTGAAGGGGAAGCTCTCAGAATATTTTCATTTGAAAAAATGGGTTTTTTTCCTAAGATAATTACTTGGCTTTAACTACACTGCAGTAGATGTGTTGTGTGTCACATACAGTGTCTAGTATGTGTAAAGAATAGAGTTTAAATCAAGTTTGTGGTCAAATATATCTTATTAATTCACTGGTTACAAAGGGAGGAAAAAAAAATGTTCTCTAGCACTGGCATGATCCATTGGGCTGTAGTCATAGTTACCAAAATCAGGATGCTTGTGGTTGCATAAGCTGTAAAGAAAAAGCTTTTGAACTTGACAATTTTAAAACTACCAGCCTGGCTCATTCAAGGTAAACTCTCCTGTTCAGTTCTTGGATTCTGTGAGAGAACAGCTGTTCTCCCGTAAAGGTGCCAGTATAGCCATGTGGCCAGTTCTATTTTACTGAGGTCTGAGGCAATGTAATGCTGCTCATGGGTCATTTCATAGAGGCCACAAAGGAGCAGTATATACCTGCTGATAACTGCCAGCAAAACAGATCTCTACAAGAGGCTGAAATACGTTGTCTAGTGTGTACCTAGCTTCCTATTCTGAAATCCTCATTTTGCTGCCTTCATTGCTAACAGCTGTTTTTAAACAGCCATTTTTTTTTTACTTCAAGGGTAGTCTTTATGTGCTGTAGGTACCTAACCAGTAATGTACTGCCTTAGGACTTCATGTGCAAGAATATGAAGAGAACCTGAAAAAGTCCTGGGTCTGGAAAGAACTGTATGCGGTTAGAAACATTCGACCATCCTGCCACAGCATACTTGGTGTGTATGGAGGAATGATTTACACTGGTATATTTTACTGGCTCCTGCGAGGAATGGAACCATGGACATTAAAACATCCAGGTAATTTCATTCTCTCCTGAAAGAAGGTACTTAATTTTTATGTCAGTCTTTTCTGGTCTCAGTTGAAGCTGGAGCACATCTGGTCAAGCAGTGAGTGTGGAAAAGAAATGGATGATAAGTCACTGAAGCAGACTTTTGTCATAATACAAATGAAGACATCAGAACACTGTTCTACTTAGCAGAGTTTTTTGTCTCAGAGAAAAGGTTACCTTATATGAAATACTTCATTGTGATGACAAGGGAAGTTAAAATAGCTTAATTACATTGTTAGTTAAAATAGTTCAATTGAATTAATTGTTCTTGAGTAACTGCAAATTATTCTATATGGGAATTTACTTATTTCAAATATATTTAGGACCAGATTTTGCCCAGCTCAAGCCAGCCAAAGAGTGCACACCTATTGAATATCCAAAGCCTGATGGAAAAATCAGTTTTGATCTCCTGTCGTCTGTGGCTTTAAGTGGTACAAACCATGAACACGACCAGCCTGCCCATTTAACCCTCAAAGATGACAGCATCCCTGTGAGCAGGAATCTGGCTGTATTTGATGGACCGGAACAAAGATTTTGTCCAGCAGGTGGGTAACGAAATGTATCTGAGCTGATTTTGTCAGGCAAAAGACTGAGCACTTCGATGTGCACCTGGCCTACTACTTACTTCATGCATTCTGTCAAAATCCTCCTCCTAGAAAAGGGTTCAAGCGCAGGTCTTAATATGTTATGTGAACAGTACTTTCATGATGAAATAATTAGCAAAGGTGGAAGAAGGCAGTTGAATCACAGTAGTAATACACTTCCCTCTTTGCATTTGCTGGTTAGTAGAGTATATGTGCAAGGGGAAAACAGTGAAGTGACAGCTCTCTCTTGCTCTTCACAGGAGTTTATGAATATGTTCCCTTGGAAACAGGAGAAGGATCAAGACTGCAGATCAATGCTCAGAACTGTGTCCACTGCAAAACCTGTGATATTAAGGACCCAAGTCAGAACATTAACTGGGTAGTGCCTGAAGGTGGGGGAGGACCAGCTTATAATGGAATGTAAACTGATAGAAGTCTATTCAGTGACTTCTGATCACCAACAAATAAGTTTGGGAGTATTTTATGCTGCAGTGTAATTAAAGGTACAGCACTGACTCGAATGTGTAAAAGTTTGAGGCTAATGTGCTGTCCTGAATTCTAGATATGACCATTGCATTAAATGGAAAGTCAGTGCCTTCTGGTCAAACCCTTAGCCTTACTTAAATAGGACTTCTTTACAGGAGTTGTGTGGCAGGCAGAAGAAAGTTCTTCTCAGGACTGATGCAGCAACTTTGAATCTTGGATTTATTGCTGAAGTTCAGTGATTAACAGGAGCTATATCCAGAACTACGGGCATGGTGGAAGAATTTAGTACCTACCATTGAAAAAAGTATTCTCTATCTAAAGTGATTTACTATATGTAATCCTACCTTGCAGTACTGGGGGAGAGGAAAAAGCAGTGACAACTTTCTACACTGATGTGAAGTGTTACACATTTTACATCAAATCTGCAGTTGAGATTTTGTTTTCCCCTGATGGTAATATGGAGCCCATCTGCAATACAACCTGTAAAGTGCTTTAAAAAAAAAACAAGTGTAATACTTGCACCTTCGCTGTATGTAGTATTTTTATTCCTTAAAAGACATCAGGCCTCTAATAAAAATTCTAACAGAAATCACCTAAATTGTCTTGGTGTTAACCTATGCTTCTTAGGAAGCACTGTTAAGCTGCAAAAAACACACCTGAGTGGCAACACACAAGTTATTACAAGTTAAAACCACTTCACCTTTGAACAGTTTGTCTTTATTATTAGACTTCCGAGTTGTAAACACTGAAAACTGCAGCACAGGGCAAATGAATGAAGAAGCTCCATTTATCCTTTTGCATGAGTTACTGCATAGATTTAGAAGTTTAGGAAAAAAAAATCAGGCAAACATTTTAGCATAAGCTGCCTTCTCTTTCTCCTTCTGGGCTTTTATCTTCTGCTTGATTTTGAGTGTTTCCGTCTGGATAGCTGCTTAGAAAAAAAATCCACGATACAGTTATGGTAACTCTTTACATTATGTCTTTTAATTTGTCAAGACCAGCTCATACCACCTTACCCATGTTATTTCATTTAACAGAACTGCATTAACCTTCAGTTATGTCAGATACACTAGCAGCAAAAAACCTTGTCCCTACGGTAAAGTAACCAGGTAGAGGAGGATGTGGCAAGCACAGTACTGGTGCCAGCACAGAATTCATATGCCAAAAATCTTGTCCAATTAGATCAGGAAATTAAGTTAGTAAGACCTCTGTGACACATGGAGATGGTTCAAGAGGCATGTTGTTGACCTACATCAGCAGGTTACCCAGAGCAACAGAAGCATCACTGCTGTATAAAACCAGGTGAGAACACTTCAGAGGGCTCTGTCAGTGCTGAATTTAAGAGGCCAGCATTCTGAGCGTGGCACTGGTATGAGTTCCTACAAAGTACTATCCTGGTTAATTTGTTACATTCTTAAAAGTTAAGAATTTGTAAAGAAACAGCTTTATTTTACCTTTGTCTTCAGGTGCAATTTCATGAGCCTTTTTAAGATCAGCCTTAAATAAAAGAGAAACATAAATTAATGTTCTGATTAAGTGTTTAGCTAAGATAAGAATTCTGTTAAATATTGTGATCATTACCAATGCCTGATCGAGATCTTTTACTCCCTGCCATCCTTGAGCCCGTCTGTAGAGAGCTTTAGTATTTGCTGGATCTATTTTAAGAGCCTGTAAATTTAATAAAATTGTCACGTTAACATTTCATGTATTTCACAGCCTCCCATCTCCACAAATGGCACAGTTCACACCAGCACAGTATCTCCAGTTGGTTTGAGGATAAGCTGTCAAAACATTAACTGTGTAAAAAGGAATGCTCTAATGTAGCACACTGAATAGCCAGCTAATCAGTTTTAATACCATTGCACCAGGAGTGGCCTTTTGTGAAGGGTAAGCATACACTGAGGATAAAATGGAACATCTGTGTATGTATGTGCACATATATGTATATATATGTATGGATCTGTTAAGGCAAAGTTATTACTGCAGTTCAAATTATCCTAACCTTGAGTCTGTCAGTATGAGTCTGTATTGCAGCTCCTTCCTTCACACCAAAAAAAAAAAACAAAAAAAAACCCCTCAAGTGGTGTCATAAATAAAACACACAGATTTCCTGTAAAGCTTTTTTCACTGTAGGCTAGAAAGATGCATCCAAGCAATCCATCTCATGCTTCAGGACCCTTGCCAAGTTCCAATCATTATGTCTCTTTGGAGCTGAACGGTTTCACTAATGTGTATATATGCCAGTATGGTGGCTGGGCAAAGAAGTTGTTCCACTATTTATGATTACTTTCTTTTTTTTTTGAGGTACCTTAGTGAATTTGGCTAGCTAGCTGTATCCTTTTCTTGCCTGTGAAGATCACATTCATTTTTCTTACTGCAGATAGCTCTACAGCGTGTCTTTATTCTAAAGAATATATTGGAAATCTGTCTGCATTAATGTATGGCTTCATTGATTCCACTTACTAACTTTAAATCAGTAGTTAAGAATTACAGACACTGAACAATGCATCCAGATTTTTTTACATCACTTCAGTACTGGCTGTTAATAAAAAGGCAGTATTAATCTGGGCACCCCTACTGATCTGTCTGCTATAAAGCCTGCATCCTTTTCTGTGTCAAGAATTAGGAAATGAGGTGCCTGTATTGCGTACACACAGGCACCATTCCTTGGTTTTAGCTCAACCACTGTGCTTACAGCTACTTTAGAGTGAGGTTGGTTGCAATTCCTTATTTACACCAAATAACACATGCATTACAGGTTGTTAATTTAAACTGCTGTGGGCCTTAGGAAATCACAGAAGTGAAAAGTGTATGGTTTCTCATTAACAATTGCTTTGAACTCTCCTAGTTAACCTTAGGAAACTGCTGTTCTTATTAAAATTCTGATATGCTGTTTTACACTTGTTATGAGATGTAAGCAAAGTACCTTACAGAAATCTGTTGCAGCTATGGAGCTGCCTTTATCTAACAATTCTGTAATCTTAAAAGTGTGGGGATCTTTTTCCACAGTGGCACATATTGTGGTTAATAATTTCCATCTGTAACACTTAAATGCAGTTTCAATTTTTACCATTCTCTAGATGACAGGTATCACACTACACCATTGTTGTTTTTTTATTTTCCTCATTCCCCATTTGTCCATTCTAAATATAGGTTTATGAAAGTTTTCCATGTGCTAACCATCAGCAGGCTAGAAAGCAAGCCAGCTCTCTGAAGACCCTCACACACAGATGGGCCGAGACTCCTGCCTTCAGCATGAAGCCCTGGGAGGTTCTGCTCAGGATCCTCTACTAACAGATAAGAACATTCTTCACTTAGTTCTTTCCAAATTTTAGAGTTTTACTGAACTATTTAAAGTTTCCTCAAATGTACTAAATTTTGACAGTATGTCTATGTCACCGTTCCTTCCTCTCCACCCTTTCATTCTATTATTTTTCAATGTTTCCATATTTATTATTTCCTTCTTTCCTCCTATTCACTGATTTCATCTCACTACTAAGCCTACCTGAAAAGGGCTTTAGTTAGAATAAGGTACAAGACCATCAATCATGCAAGTAGAATGTTTTACTTGTGCTAGTCTTCCAGAGAAAAGTATTCCTCTTTCACTGAAGACAGTTTAACTTTGTAATATAGAAATCAGCTCTGTAAACCAAATTTGACAGCGACAGCGTGCATTTTATCCAGCAGTAAGCAACACCCCTCTTTTGTTTGATTCTAATGAGTCATTTTCCACTTCAAAATCTTTTTTAAAAGCCACGTACTGGAAAAGTTAGTAATAACTTCACAATCAGCCTTCCATTTTGTTTACTTTCAAATCATAAAGGTTGTGAGAAGACTCTGTAAAAAAGCTTTACAGTTTCAGTCCCCATTTTCTATCTAGGACAACTGTTCATCAAAATACTAGACATTAAATTTACCTCTGAACAACTTTCAATGGCTCCCTGCCAATCCAACAGTTTTAGTTTACAAGCGCCAATGTTTAGAATGCAGGTCAAAGCAACAGTTTTTAGCTTTGGTTTGTCTGCCTCCTCTGCCAGTGCTTCAGAAGCCTCTACATACCTGCAGAAAAAGAGATTTACAAAGCACATGTATTAATGTTGCAACTCCCATTTTGCTCTGCCCTTAGCCATCTTTCTACAGGTATGTGCAAACTGGCCTATTCAAAGTGGTTATTTTTAAAGCAGCTTCAATTCCACTATTACAAGTATCCATTAAACTAAATATACAAGACCTATTCTGACAAGAAAGATTAACTCCCTGGTGGTTAACATTTTCCTATAACTCCTAGTCCTCCACTGTACTAATACCATTCTTTTTCTTAGACAAATGCACTATTTAGATGGCATGAAACCATTAGGATTTCTCTCAGTGATTGTTTATTCTCAAAAACATGTTCTCATTAGTGGCAAAAAGTCAGCACTACCATTGCACCTTCCATGTTCATGGGAAGCTTCAACTCTTCTTCAGCTCCCTCAGCAATATTTTAATTGGTGTAAGAAACTATGGCTAAAATCAGAAGCTAAATTTACCTTGTAAAGGAGGGTGGTTTATGAGTATTAATAACTCCACCTTCTTTCCACTGGCTTCACAACTTTTTTCCTGAACTTCAAAACTGACACTAGTTCAGGACTAAGCCACATCATTTAGAACATCTGTTTCATAGGAAAACTTGTAGGCAAACTGTATCTCATTCTTCTTGAATAATGATGTGCTAATGCTGTCGGTTTTTATGTCAAGTTGCATATGTTCACATTTTGAGCACGCCATGATTAATGCCGTCTTTGCAGATCAGTGCCTATGTAAGTTCTATTTTTGCATGCCCTATGACTGTTGCATGGTATGTATGCAACTTTGGGTCACAGAAATAAGCAATACTTAACAAAGATGAGAACCAGCAGAGAGAGAAAAGGGCAAAAAGCTAAGGAGAGTTATGTTCAAAGTGAACATCTCTAATACGTATAAATCACACCAAAACATGAAAGACAATAGGAAATAATATGGATTTTTTTTCAAAACAAGGTGTCAATTCTTACATACAAAATAAATAAATAAAAATGTTTAAGCACCATTAGGAGAGGAAAAAGAACATAAAGTTATAATGGTTACTGCTGGTAAAAAGAAAAAACCCACCACTGCCAGGATGGTTTGCTGGTGAGTTGTAGTTAAGACATGGGAGATACCTTGTGAGCTATTCTATGCCTTCAGTTGTGATGCAATGCCAGCTAACATACACCACTGTACATAAAGGTGTATACATAAAATACAGAAAGTATTAGATTTTAGTACAAAACAACACGGCATGTCCACAAAAGTCTGACCTATAAAGATCAGGTGGAAAGATCAAATTTGTTTACCCCACAAAAGTTAGTATCCTTTCAATCCTCAAGGACAAACAAGTAGGGACCAAATAGAAACCGTCTACTTAAATTTGAAGAACCTTCACTGGGTGTGCTTAAGAGTAAGCAAGGCAACTAATTTTAAGGGATGGCATAATTATATTTGATACGGCCCTAACACTGGGGAGAAGAAATGGAGAGATATAACACACAAAGCCCTAAAGATCTATTTCAGACTCTTTGCCCAAATTCTTTTTCTTTCATTGTTGTTACTGCTAGTTAACCAGTGATCATTGAGAAAGTAGAGATAAAGATCTGTATAACTTGAAAAAATTATATATAGGAGAAGCTCATATACATAAAGCAAAAAGCATGAGAAAAAGAAGGAGCAGTATCGAAACAAAAGCAAGACAGCCAAGATTTTGAAGGCATGATTCTGAAGTATACACGGAGTCAGGATGGTGGTATGAAGCCTCAGAAAAAATAATGGCAAATTAATAAGGGTCACATTTGGGGTACTCTAACTGACCCATTTGCTAAACCTACTGGTTTTCAGAAATCAAGAGAAAAAGTATCTCCCTCCTTTCCTGTCCATTGACTACTCTGTCTACTATTGTGCTTTCCTCCCAGTTATGCACCAGCACACCAGGAGTATTAAAAAGGAACATTTAGTCAGTTCTAAACTATAGCTCCTGCTTATAGCTCTTACCTATAGCAATGAGTAGAAGACCTGCTTGAGTAAGTAGCTTAAAAACACCCAGATCTTTCCCAGATTTAAAAGGCTCTTTGTTTAAAAAAGAAGAGAGCACAGCAACAGGCACTTTTTAAATGCACATATAATTGCTTGATATCAGTATTAGTTTGGGTTATAAAAACTACCTGATTGAATGATGATAGCCTTACCGTAAACTTTTACTATACTTTTTAGCTGCCAATGCCCAATTTTGCGATTTGAAGAAAGTATTTCCTATATTCTTTATGTCTTCTGCTATGGCCACAATCTTGTCAACCTAATAAAATAGATGGAAAATGTAAAGTATGAATGTACTTATGAAAGAAGTCTTGAATAACTTAATGTTTAACCTAGGTCCCTCCTCTTTCAAAGGTTATAAAATCTCAGAATAAAAACATTCCAGTTGTAGACAAAGACTACCTTCAAACCACTCCCATAAAATTTTCTACTTTATGTAACACAATAGTTCCTAATGGCTTTTCTACAGTAGAAATGTTGAGAAAATAGCAGAAACAACATAGCAGTTCAACTCCTTCTCCTAGATGCTGCTACCCACAGAGAGCTATATATAAAGGTGTTGACCGTTACTCATGTACAAGAAGACATGTTAACAACCGAAGTATTCAACCAAGACTGACTTATTCCCCAGAAAAAAACTTGTCTTCTGTTTCTCAGAATGGTAAGAGTCCCCTGAACTCTGCACACACTCAAACTAGGGGTTTTCTCAACACAATTCTACCAAAACACTTCAAACACCTGTAGAAGGAGAAAAAGAACAACTGCCTGTCTTTATTGAATCCATCATTTCTATTTCCAGAATAGCATACACTTCCAGTGTTAAGTTACTTTTCTACTGGCAATGAAAGTTTATAATTACTGCTGTCTATAGCACAGCTGTCTTAAGCTCCATTAAATGTATATATTGCCATTTGTAATGCTATCAGTTTACCCTTCTACTCTACTGGAATCGGTGACCTTGGAAAAAACCTGATTACAGCATGAGACCAATGTCATCATGGTAGTTTAAAATTAAAGGCAGGCACCTGCCAACTTCAGTTCTGAACCATAGCAAATGCTATCCTAAAACAATTTCACAGGCCAGAGTCATTCTCAGTGGCCTTATACAAGGAGTGTCTTGCTTTCTAGCTGTAATGTTTGGAACCTATATGTGCAGCCTCCTTTTTCTACCCCTCTGTAAATTCACTGATTTACAGTTTGTCTATTCCACTTCATGACGAAGTAAAAACCTGCAGAAGAGCTGCTTTTACCAGTCTGCTCCCTAACTCTCACCATCAGGTTTTCCTTCAGTTTGAACAACCTGAGCAGCAAACAACTACTGGGAATTGAAAACAACTAGCTCTGATGTAGTGAAAATCTTTTTTAAAGGTTGATCCTTTACTATTTCTAGTAAATGAAGCAAAATATTTTTAAGGATGGGTATTTTAAAAGTTGCACAGAAAAAGTGTGTAAGTACAACATTTAGTCATCTGCAGGATGAAGTTCCAGTAATTGCAATTTGTCAGTACAGCACAAACAAGAGTAGAAAGAAATGAAGGACAGGAAAAAAGTGCAGGAACTGTTAAATAATTGTTGTTTACGTTAATGGGAGAAAAATCAGCTGCAATTAGTACTGGAAATAAGAGAGCAATCCACTCCCATAGCATTCACTTTCCTAAACTGACTGTCACCATTTAATCAGGACCTTGACTGATACCTAAGAAAGAAAGGCTTAGGGAACATCATCACAGATACCATGTAACTCAGATTACCTACCAGGTTTACATTCTGTAAATACTTTAAAAAAAAATACTTACATCTTTCAAGTCCATATCTGAATCTTCAGGAAAATCTGGATGAGCATCTCCAGATCCATCCTGGGGCACAATTCCCCAGTCATCTCCTTCCTTTAGCTCTCCACATTCTGCAATGACACACAACTGAAAAAATAAACAGCAGTGTTAGTTATTAAGACAGCTTCCGCCCAAAACAAAGCTAAACCTGATGAGTCCTCTTTCAAATTCAGTAAAAATGCTTTTTACTGGTTGTTTGGGTACGCTGATTTCAGAAACCTACCACTTCATTAGCCTATCCTCATCACAGAATCACAGAATGGTTTGGGCTGGAAGTGACCTTAAAGATACTGAGTTTCAACCCCCTGCCACAGGCAGACACATTTCACTAAACCAGGTTGCTCAAAGCCTGTCTAACCTGGCCTTGAACACTGTGAAGGATGGAGCAGCCACAACTTCTCTGGGCAACTTGTGCCAGTGCCTCACCACCCTCACAGGGAAGAACTTCTTCCTAATATCTAATCTGCATCTCCCTTCTATCAATTTAAAGCCATTCCTCCTTGTTCTATCGCTACATGCCCTGGTAAGAAGTCCCTCTTCAGATTTCAAAAGGCTTTTGTCACAGAAAGCGTTACATTCAGAGAAGCAGCATTCCATGAACACCATACCCATGCTCCACAGAGAGGCTGGAAGAGGAACTGGCAGCAGGCTGAGCTGCAGCAAAACACAAGACATGGAAGTTCTACTGCATTAGAGAAGACAGTTCTTTCTTAATCTACTAAGTCTTTTAGAGTTACAGAGGTACTAATTTTGCAAACCACGGACTGAGTTGACCTACACACCAACTGTTTGTCCAGAAATACAAGAATTACATATCCCTTAGGTAGGATTGTGAATTCCAGCTTTTAATTTCACCATGCATCCTACACTTCTAGCTGTGCATTTCCACCTTCACCCTGGTAGAGGCTTCCACCCTCACAGCTGTGTTGAATAAATATTTTTTTTTTTGTGCAGGGGAAATTTACAGCAAAAGAACAAAAGCCTCTTGACAAGGACAGCAAGATGGAAATTAACACTGTTCATAGAAATAACTGATTAAGATTTAACAGTTGTAAACATTATACCAAGCATTTAGAAGAAATGAATATACATCATATAACAGAAGAGTAAACATCATCTGTAGGTGCTCTGGATTTTGCTTACCTTAGCAGGAGTTTCTCCTTTCACTTCAACATTTTCCAGTATTTTAACTACACCCATTCCTTTGATCACTTGGCCAAACACCACATGTTTCTTATCCAGGTGAGAAGTAGGCACCGTTGTAATGAAGAACTGAGAGCCATTAGTACCAGGTCCTGCATTTGCCATGCTCAGCAGCCCGGGTTTATCATGCTGCATTGGGGAAAAGCACAACATATATATAACATATATATTCTGTACAAAACCGTACAGAAGATCCTGTAAGGCAGTTAATATATACAGCAAAGACAGACATAATGGCAAGTTGGTAAACCAGTTACATATAGTTGGCAATTAATTTTACCCATCATGACTGAAGAGGGCAAATACCCAGCTCTGCACCTTTACTTGCCAGCAAGCAGAGCTGCCTGTGTGACTTGATGCTGTAACATCTGTCTGCTTCTGGTACACTCAATCCCCACAGTGCTGCCAAATTTGGACAGATCGCCTGAGAGACATGTGAAATTCCTCCCTGGATTACTCAAGACCAATGGCCTCGAGAAACAAAGCTAAACTCCACTTAACCAACTTCAAAGTTACACTCTCAAGATGGGTATGTATTGTTAATTTCATAAAGGCTGCTCAAACAAAGTATGTTGTAGAACTGTGGGGTTTATGGGTCTGTGGTCTTTATTATTTAAAGGTTGGGGGAGGAAAGGGGGAAGGTTAATTCCTTCACTTTCACAGAGATCCAGTTTTTATTCTGTTGCGATTTTTAACCATCTAATTATTTTGGCTTATGCTACCAGGTCACAAACTAACAAAAATTTACTAAACAGCCCAACATGAGAAAATATTGTTGCAAGTACTTTTTCTTTCCTTGAAATAAGAATTATCTTGCACCACCACATAGATTACTTCATTTTCACTTGTACTGCAAAAATGTACGTTTCATATGTCTTGCGATTCTCTTGTTAAACTGGCATGACACAGCCATTAATGTTATTCCCCCCAGGCTGATCTGTTATTAAGTGTAAGGAACCCTGTTTAACTTAAATCAGCATGTTATACCACTCATATACACTGAAGCATGCAAACTGTGGTATTCCTAAGAAACTTGATATTGTGCAGAGAAGGGGAGGGCGACCACCATAGCAACTGTCAGACTTCAGAGAATATCTCTCTCAACTGTAATTAAATCTATGATGAATGTTTGAGCTACATTTCCAGCTATTGCTCCAAACCTGGTAATGGACTTTGACACCTGACTAATAGAGTATTACCATATTTTGTTTTCCTACAATATTGTTTGGAGGCAAACGCAACTGCAGTCAGGGCTTTGTTTTAGACATGGGTCAACAACGCCTGTAATTTTTTTAGTCAGCATTATTGAGGAGTCATTCATATCCTATCACATAATTAGACATATGAACACAGTTAATGCCAGTGCTGAGACTTTTACACCTACAGCTCTGGGTGTCTTGGCTGTTGTAAGGGGTGCTAGAAAAACATGTTATTTTGTTGTTTCCAAGTAGTACTCCTATCCAGGTTCAAGATGTGATTACTCACAGTTCAAGCACAAGGGATTTTTTCCTGGCACATGGCCCTTTCTGTACAGCTGAGAACACAGATGAGCACCCAGAAACAATTATTATGGTTGCAGTTTTTCTCCAGAACAGCTAAGTCAGCTATCCAAAACATCTAAGTCACAGTGTACAGGTAGTACTTAGATTTGAAGATCTTCAAATACTGTTTAAATTGTAGGCTTAAAGTGTGCATACCTGCTGCACAGCATGGTAGAAAGCAGTCTTCATCCCTTCCTGGAATAGCCATTTTTAAAGCAAGGTAAAATGCTTAAAATGCTTAAAAAAGATTTTTTCAAAAGTCAATTTATGTCAAAAGACAGACTCTGGAGGCATCAACTGCATTTGATTTTGATAATGACTAGAAGCCTGAAGAATGGCAATGGACATTTTGAAAGCTATGCCTTTGCAAAAGAAACAACAAAAGATACAGGATACACCCTGAGAAAACTGCTGATCTAAAATTGTACTTGTGGTGTAAACCACATGCACTTGCAGTCTCGCTGGTGTCACTAGATGCTGATTCTGAGGACAAAGATTGTTTCAGAATTCACTACTCTCACAGTGCAGCTCCTGCCTCTCTTCACACTGCTGGGCTGACAAAACTGCTTGTGGGACTACACTAATGGTTGCTAATAATGAAATAGTGAGCTCTGATACAAGAGTGGGAATAAGTAATGGAAAGAGTAAGAATTTCTGCCATCAAAGAGAGTATCTCTTAAAATGACATCCTCAAATCAAGGCATTTGCATATTCAAAAACTTGCTTTGTTCACAGCACGTTTTTCCAACATTTTGGGTGAAAAAGGCCAGTTATAAACAACCATTTACTTCCCATACCATTAAAAATAAATGTAGTGGGAAAAATGCTTTCTTTCATCTTTTGGATTAATTCTGCAATCTACCACGGATTCCCTACTTTTTAAGACAGGTATTTCTCACATCTGATCTCCTGAATGTTAGTAGTATATGAAAAAAAGGTATAAAATCCATTTAATGCTAACATACTGTATATGTATGAGTAACAAAATTTGCCACTTTCTTACAGTAATTTGATGAGAACTAAAATATTGTTTCAAATGAATTTCTGATGGTGCAATTAAAAAGAAAAACTGAGCTATGGCTGACTTTGTTCGGTGAGGTTGACCTCATTTTGTGTATTCATACATGTATTTGTTCTGTGCTCAACAAAGACTTGAAGGACAAACTAGTTGGGGCTTTTTTGCTGCGTTTGTTTGACTGTTTAAAAATATGTGAACCTTGGACTACACAGTGCTAGTTCTGAACATCAAGAAAAACAAAAACCACTAAAACTTCAAAAACTGAACACAAGTAGTATTTTCAATGGAGTACCTTATAATGAAAGTTTTCATCTTCAAATTTTTCACCATAGATACTTTCTCCACCTGTGCCATTTTGGTTTGAGAAATCTCCACCCTGGACCATAAACTGCTTTATAACTGTAAAAGAAAATAATTATAAAATAAGGCAGCAAGGCAGGAAAGGCACAAAATAAAAATAATTTGGAGATGGTGAGCAACCCCTGTTGGCAGCACCCACACTTAAATAAAAACAAAACCCACCCTTTATTTATCAAGTGTCCCCTAAGTACTCCTTTTCAGTTGATATTTGCTTCTTTACCTGAAATTCATTTCAACCTACTCACAGCACACAGTAGACTAGTTTCACTATTACTAACTTACTAGTGCCTTTATATTTTACTATTGTCAATGCATGGTAAGAACATCTTGTCATTAGGAGGATCAGAAAGTCAAAAACTTTACTTTCAGTCAAGCTACTTCTTAAACAAGTGCTCCAAAATATTATTTAACATTATTTCAAATACTGATAATGTAGAACTTCCGTTACCAACAGGAAAAGAGAGGATTTCATAGAACTTACTTCTGTGGAAAGGACACCCTTTGTAATGGAGAGGTTTTCCAGTGGTAGGCCCCATTCCTTTCTCTCCCGTACATAACGCACGGAAATTTTCAGCAGTTTTAGGTACAACATCAGCAAATAATTCAAAGACAATGCGTCCAACTGAAAGGACAGACAAATGAAGCATATTTTTAAGTCCCATCCTTGGCACGGTATGCATTACTGGGCAAATGAAATCAGTGTTTCAGACTTGACTGCTATTCAATTTGCATTTTGGGGTTGTTCAATGGCAACTGCTGACACAGATACAGTAGATTTTTAGCAAGACTATCGGCAACACTTAATTCCACTATCAAGAACACTTTAAGGGGAATAAAGACAGATTCTGCCAAAAATGTCAAATGCATCTTTCGCCAGGAAAATGTATGTAGGAAATTACACACGTGTATTAAAGCCAAATTATGTACTTTAACATGTATACTTATGTTAATTTTAACATATATATGTAGTTGGTTCAAAAATAGACAAAATTTAAAAAGTCTGGTTTACCTTTTATTTGATCAAAAAGCTTATGCCAAACATGTATACTAACCTTACTCCTCATTCTCTTAAACCCCAATTTTACTAAGACACAGGAATACCTGAGGATGAGTAATAGCTATTTACAGTTACACATGCTGCAAGCAATTGTTAAAATCAAAAAATGTATGTGTTTTAACAGAAGGAAGTGAAACCTGTGTAGCTAACAGATCCTGTAATAGTTGATAAATGGATTCTGTGTCAGATTCCCATCTTTTCACAAAGTGGCTTCTCAGGGAGCTGTTTCTCACTCTTAGCAGCTGCCATCAGTTGATGATCCTGTTTTCTCATCAGCCTCACAATTAGTTAACATAACTTCACTCTACCGGAAGCTAAATGTAAATATATTAACTCTAATTAATACAGTAATGAAAACAAATTAGAGAACTGAAAGTCAATAACCACAAATCCTCTTGCAGACTTGCTTCCTTTATTCTTTTGAGCAGCAGAACAAGAGGTGCTGC
Organism: Agapornis roseicollis; assembly: GCA_002631895.1. NCBI lineage: Eukaryota > Metazoa > Chordata > Aves > Psittaciformes > Psittacidae > Agapornis > Agapornis roseicollis. The sequence goes on along the minus strand of NDXB01021955.1, from coordinate 12,126 downwards.
CTTGACAAAACGACAGCATCTATCTTCACCCATGTGAATGCTGGGAACCTGGACCTTCAAGTACCATCCCAGCTCCCATGTTGTTGCTTTCGGATTTCCATTTTGACCGTTCACACAGATTTCCCAGTGACCTCCTGCAACCCTGGCGACGGACATCAAAGGAACAACCTCCTTACACCACAGCTGCCTGGCTCAGCGGGTCCTCAGTGACTGGGTGGTCACCGCCAGAAGGCAGAACTCCTTCCTGACCAAGGCCGAGCTCTGCGCTGGCGTGAGCAGGAGCAGGGGAGCGGGCCGCGGCCTGCACCCACATGGCGCCGGCTAGTGCGCGGCTCTAAAGGGAGCTTGTGGCAGGGGGTCAGTGGTTGCGGCAAAGGTACCCGCTCCCGCGCATCCCACACGGACACCCCCTCAGCTGGGAAGCGCCGGGGATGGAGTACTTGTGCAGCCATGTGGCCAGTTTCCCTCGGGCCTATTGGTTCTGGTGGGGAAACCTCGGAGGGAGCGCGCTAAGTCCCCGGGGAAGCTGCTCCCCGTCCCAGGGACGCCCGTTCACGGCGGGCCGCGTTTCTCCTCCCCTGAGCCGGAGGAGACTGCAGCCGGCGCGGTGCGGCGCCACCGGGGCCCAGCCCTGGTTGTTTCTCCCCATCGAGAACGTTTCTCCCCATCGAGAACGTTTCGCTCCGCGGCCTGGCCCGGGCATGAGCCATGCAGCGCCCGCCCGCTCCCCACCGCTTGGCCCGGGTCAGCCCCCGCGCGTTCTGCACAGGGGTATCCCAGCCCCCCCGACCCAGTCCGAGCCCCGCCGCTCCCGCCCCCTCCCCACCTCGCTCGCCCCCGATGTCCACATCGAAGAAAGTGCGGGGGTTGGAGGGCTGGCTAGGCCTGGCGATAGGTGACGGGTGCGACATATCGCAGCTACCCGCCCGTGCGGTGGCTCCGCCTGCTCGGCCGCCCGCGATTCCGGCCGCCGCGGGGTCGGGACCGCTCGCCGCTCCTCCCACCGGCGGGGCGGGTGAGTGGTGGAGCAGGAAGACTGGCCCCGAGCTAACGGTGGCGGGGGCCATTGCTGTCAGGTGAGGACGGGGGAGCCGGGGTTGTGGCGGTGTCCCCCGGTGCCCCAGCACGGCCCCTCACCGCCGTCCCAAGCAGCTGGTGGTCTGGCTGAAGGGCCGCCCGTTTTGGGTGCTGGCGGAGCGCTGCGCTGGTTGCCGCACCGGGAAGCTAGGGTCCCGCAGATAGCCGCAGGGAAGACCTGCCCCTGCGGCCTGCCTCCGAGCTGCCTGAAATGACTGGGGGTAGTGTGCAAAGGAAAGAATGCCCGTTTCTTTCTTGAGTTTTTACACGCACAGAGAAGGCCTGGAAAGGCGGGTGAGGAGAGGGATTTCTAATTTTGCCTGGGTTCATGTTTCAGGAAAGAAATGCAGACTTTGTGAAAAGCTGCAGCCCCTGGAAAAATGGGCACATTGTCAAAAGTGATTGTCACCACATGACTGTTCAGAAACCCCGAGTAACTCCTGTCTTCTTACGGTCTGAAAACAAAATGTGTTTCTTCACAAAGCGTGAGTATAACAATAACTGCTACAAGGCAGCCTCCTTCAGCCACTTGCATTGACCAAGGGATGTGAATACTGTCAGAGAACTTTGCTGGGGCTCCTCGAGGTGCAAAATTCCCAAGTGAATGAATGGTCAACATGGCCACATCCTGTGCTCACTGGCATCAGGAAGGCAAGGTATGTGTTGAGGGAAAAGCAGAAGGGTGCTGGGCTTTGACTATTGCAAACTTACAGCCTTTTTGGGAATGTAGCTGATCAAAAGAAGCCTCTCTATTCCTTGGACTTCTCTAATCCATCCCAGAAAACTCTGTATTCATCTTTTGATGCATTGTATCATCCAAAGGCTTTCTCCTTTAATTCATGTCATCTTTGTATGTTTAGACTTGAGTTTCACCAAGCTGTTTTTCATCTCTCTCTCACTATGTTTTTAATATTAGATGTGTCAGAGGGCAGTTGTAATTCCCAGACTGAAAGTAGCATTGATATTACTAACACTGTAGTCCATATACTTCATCACGCTCATTTCCACAGCCTCTGTGCAGATGTTGGATAGAAGAGGTGATTGGCACCGAGTACTGTTGCGTATTGCATCTGGGAGCCCTTAACAGAAGGAAAAGCTGTCTGCTACCATCTGGGAATGCTTAGTGAGGAATCAGTGGAACCATGCTAAGGCATTTCTCTCTCTGAGCCAGGTCATGCAGCTGTGTTGGAGGTTTCACATACTCCACAATGTCAAAGGCACCACAGCTCTGAGTCACCTGCAAGTCAGCAGGCATCTGGCCATGGTCACTGGCTGAGATATTTTTATCATTACTCTCAGCCTAGGAGAGGTGCAGTGGTGTGGGAGAAATGATCTCAGCAAGGCAGTTGCTAGCCAAGTGAGTACGGTCTAGAAGAGATTTCTTTAGCAGACATCAGAGTAAATTGTGTTTGTTGAGTGTGTCCCCCGCAAGAGCTGTTGGCAGCTTCCTCTCAGGAAGAAGCAGTGATTCATGCTTCCAGGAGCAGGCTTATGCAGTCCCTGCAGGTTTTTTTCCGGCCAAGTTGGAACAGTTTAGATTCTAGATTAGTAATTCATATTACAGTAGGTGCTTGGGAGTCCCTATGTGCAAGGTACTTTAGAGGTACAAAGAAAGAGGCAGTCCCTGTGGTAGTTTGGAGATGTGAGCTAAATGACAGAAATCAAGCAACTTTCTCAGTGTTAGTAGGAGATTCTGGAAAATATGTGAGCTGAATGAGTATCTCCAAAGCACAGCAGTAGCATAGTTACATATTAATTTATAGTCATTGACAGATTGTAAAAACAAGTATAGTGTCACTTCTGTCAAGAATTTATGGAGTGATTTAATGCTCAAATTATTACATTAAGTTATACACAAAATTGCTAGCCTGACGCTCCAGCCTGATTGAATGCAAAGATCAGAGAAAGGGATCAGCCTGTTGTAAAAATCTTTGTTTTCAATTCTTCTTCTCTTCCTGACTAAAGAAGCTATCATTGACAAATGCTTAGAAATGCATATATATTCTAAAACTTGCACCCTGTTGAAGACACAATAAGCAAATTTATTTCATAATCATTCTAGCCTGTCAAACAGCATTCATGAAAGAATAAATTGTAAAATAAAAATAATTGTTGATAGTGTAAGCTAGGAAAATTGTTGCTCATTGTGTAAGCAAGGAAAATATTTTAACATTCAAATAAGGATTTTTCGCTTTTTGTTTCATTTTCTTGCTCTTTCTCACCTCTAAATCTGTATTTGACACTGAAGAAAGTAGAAGCTTAAACATGTTCATTCCACCGGAAGTTGAGTGCTTTGGCTCAGTGCAGAACTGCCTTGTCTAGGGATATTAAAAGCCATTTTGGTCTGCATAGGAGTAGTTTTCTGTTTGTGGGGTTTTCACTGGACTGAACTGTAGCTTCAGAATACAATCCATTGGAGTCTGATGGGATCTACCTGAGGAGTGACTGGCTTTTCAGAACAGGTATTAAGAAACTTTCAATAAGCAGATTTTTGGTAGCAGTCTTGGTAAGGACACTTTCACTGCCTTCTGTGAAATAGAGCAGCCACTCAGCCAGTGCCATGTGACACACAGGGTGCATCATGTGCTTTTCCCATGTGACCTGGCACATCAAGCATGACGTCTTCATGAGAGAGACATGAGGCAAGAGAGAAAGAAATAAATCTATTTTCTTGTCATTAGGCTTGTTGTTTTCCAGCTGAACCAAGTCTCTTTCTCCATAAAGCTGAATAAAGAGGTCCTAGATGAAACCCATAATGAGCAGTTACTGACTCTGAGATGATTCCTCTAAGCTGAATTAAAATGCAATGTTAAACAATGAAAGAACTGTATGTACTTATCTCAGGATGTTTTAAAAAGAGAAGTGTCTACACAGAGCTGACATGACAGAAATTGAAAGAAGTCATGCATTTACTCATCACTAACTTTCAGATACACTGATTCTAAAGATACAGTTTAACTGAACACCAAGCAAAAATAAGCGGACTTTTTAGATGTATATTTTAGCTCTGCTTAGAACATGTTTCAGAGGCAAATAACAAAGAGTAACATTTAGGACCTGAGGAGATATGGTAGAGGGTGCCTATGACTTCTGCTAACAGTACAGTCATAGCTTGCAAGGAGAGGACCAAAGCATTAGTGAGCTGCTGGCCACAGTTGCCACAGTGATGATGTGGGATGACAGTTTTGTTGCTGAATTCCTGCCCTCACTTCTGATACAAATGTATGTCCTGTATGTTACTGCACTTTCATGTAAATGTATACTACTGTTTATTGTAGTTATCACCAAAAGGTATTAAAGGGCTTGTTCAACCTGGAGAAGAGAAGTCTCCAAGGAGATCTTAAACCAGCTTTCCAGTACCTAAAAGGGACCTGCCAAAAGCTGGTGAGGGACTTTTTTACAAGGGTGTGTAGTGACAGGACAAGGAGCAATGGCTTTAAACTGAAACAGAGGAGACTTAAATTAGACATTAGGGAAAACAATCTTCACCTTGAGGGTGGTGAGACACTGACACAGGTTAGCCAGAGAAGCTGTAGATGTCCCATCCCTTTCACTGTTCAAGGCCAGATTGGACAGGGCTTGGAGCAACCTGGTCTAGTGGAAGGTGTCCCTGCCCGTAGCAGGGGGTTGGAATTAGAGGATCTTTGTGTTGTCCTGGAATCCAAACCATTTTATAATTCTGTGAAAATATCAATTATGATGACTTTTTTTTTTTTTTTTTTTTGTAGA